>JABEXW010000981.1:0-32110 GCA_013266185.1 Fusarium sarcochroum | reverse complement strand
GAAAATTAACTCTATTATAATTAATATTCTTATTAACTATTAGGGATAAGCTAGATAAGAAGACTCACGTGTGGACCTGTCGTTGAAACCGGCTGTGACTAAGATGACTATAGCACTGCGTTGTTGTGAGAATCATTGCTAGATTTAGGGCCGATCCCTTCCTGATTGGCGCATCGCATCTTCGCGGAGAAACGGCATGTTGCAATGATGGGCATGATAAGGTAGCCGAGGGAGCATTCTATGCTAAATTGGGTGCGTCTTGCACTGAATTCGATTGTGATGAGGTTGGAAGAAGTCATTAATACGACCAAGCTTTCTACTAGCGAGGATTCTAAGGCTACTATTCTCGGTTCGACATGAACACTTAATTGTGCGGGCGTAGTAACTATTCAATTGTCCAGTTGATTACTTCGCTTGAAGCTTCCGTGTCGCCTCAACTTCAAAGACCTCCCCCGTCCATTCTATCAGAGAGAAAGCAATCTTTGTCGTATCTTGAATAATGGAGACTAGGTCTCAAGGTTCCCGGACACCAGTGCCGATAGACATGCCGGTGAACAGTAACACCGTGGCGAGGGCGTAAAGTATCGCAGCAATAAAGAACGGCAGGCTCACGGCGATGCCTCCAATCCCCAAGCCCACTGAGAATGAAAGCCCGAGAAGTGGCGAAGCACCAATGGTCGAAATACCCTCGAATACCGCTATTGCGGTGAATAACAGTGACAAATGATCTGGATGAACCATGGTGGTCATGAGAGATCGCAAAGCGGAGGAAAAGCCATTGCCCAGCGCATACCCAAAGAACGCTGTTAGTCAGTTAGTGTGCCAGTATGTAGTTGATTCAATTCAACTCGTCGAGACTGAACATACCGATGATAAACGTCGGAACGGTAGTGGCGAGGCCCATGCAAAGTGCTCCAGCCGCCAGGAACAGAATCGATACTCGAGTCAGCGCGAGGTTTGCGGCAAGAGATGTTTTCATTCTATTGAGTAGCCACGTATTAGCCTGGGGTAGAACCACCGCAAACAGGAGAATCTGGCCTCCGGCTTGAATCGAGAGCAAGAACGCTGTCTAGATACTGGATATTAGTCGAATACACGAGAGAAAGAATAAGACGTATGCCGTCTTTTTGGCTTCAGGGAGTAGATACCCTGCCTAATGGCCAACCAAATCTCACAGACATGTACTGCAAGATTAGCTCTAGCATGGGGCGAGCCATTTTAGCAACAACCAAGGCTAAAAGGCCAACCAGGAGACTTGGCTGCATGCCCAAAGTGCGAACACCGTGTCGAAAATTGTGTGACAGATGCGATAAACCCTGCAGTACCTTGTCCTTCCACGAAGACTGGTCATCCTGGGACTCATGGAATTCGTCATGGGCTGCTTGATTTTCTTCCTCCTCTCCCTCCTCTGTACTGTCGTCTGGAATGTTGCCAGTTGATCGTGTGTTAGGGATACAGCCAAGGACCACGAAGGCAAGAGCCTCAAGTGGGACAGCCGTGAGAAAAGCAAAATGCGACCCTAACACCTGCATAAGAAATGTACCGAAGGGTGGTGCGATCAGCTCCGTTATGAGAAGGATAACCTGTACCCAGAAGAAGGCCCGCGTTCTATGAGTAGGCGATCAGCATTCAGTTCAGAAGTGCGCAAGCAGTGGTGTTTCTTGGGCGGAAAAGATCAATATTTACACACCTTGAGGCTTCTAGTATAGCAGCAGCAATAATGGCCATGATCATTGGACTGATAACAGTTGAACCGCCTCCCAACACCAAAAAGGCTGGAGCTGCATAGACAGCACGAACCGGGAACGTTTCGTGAAAATACAAGACGGTAAATGCCCAAAGGTCTCTAAGGACGAAGCCCAGCAGGCTTAGACCCGTGACTAACCGACGACCCTTGCTATCAGCCAGGAGACCGTACGGGATAGCGAGGACCAAACCCGGGATACCCTCAATCATGCCGAGAATGCCTCTCATCCTAGCGAGAGCGCTCTGTACCTCGCGGACCTTACAGAGATGCTCGGGGATAGAGCCATCGCGACCTATCATGCTCGGGTCGGTGGCAGCGTAGTAGTCGCGACAGAGACCGAGTTCAAGCATACGCAGCTTAGGGACCTCACTCATGAAGTTCGGGACGTCGACGAGCAGAATGAAGAGGCCGCAGACATACAACGTCGACCAGCGGGCAAAGTGTCTCTGCCATTTCGTCCGCCACCCAGTCTCTTTAGCCTTGCTGTCATTTGTGGAACGGCTGCCATCAGAGGCAGCGTCATCGGCGCCAGACAGCAGAAGCGGCGTCGACTCAGTGATATCGTGCTGGACGTTTTCCATAGCGTCGTGTCACCACAAGCTCCGTAGGTCTTCTTTTGCAGAACAGAAACACGGCGGGAATGGGAGCACGATAGACGGTTGCTTTGTGAGGAAGATCCAATTGAATCACTGCTGGCAACAGTGGGTGAGGTAAGAACAGATGCACGTGCTTCTCAAAGATGGGACGTACACTGAGTAAGGTGATGAGGCTGCGTTGAAAGTAGCATTACAATTTGGCATATGACGTATATTCTCGTATTCAACTGCAATGCAATGCAATGCACCCTAAGATGAGTCAACAAAGGCGTAGTGTAGTCGTGTTGTCCTTTGTTTTCTTGCGGAACGGAGAGGATGCTGATCTGATCTCTCCTACTGGGGGGTTGGGACTTTTGGCGAGAGGGGAAGTTTATGCTTGCTTATCAGCGGGGGGCTGTTGGTTGAGAACAGAAGTTGGGGGCATACATGAAATACAGTGCAATGCTGGGGTTGGTAGGAGAAAAGCGCACAGTGAGCCAGTACTGATGCAGATCTCCCTGCACCAACCGTGCCGTGCCGCACATGCATGCATAACCAGTAGATAAAGAATGCGCCCGTAAAGAAATCCAAATTCTAGTACGGCACTCTTTTCTTCCTTTCCCCTGCGATCTCGGAGTATTGCTGGTAGTCACCAATAACCTGAACCTGAATGGACTATGTCGACTCTTGGCCCTTGTCTCAATGACGACTCGATGGGTCCCGCTGTTCGAGGCTGTCGAGGCCACTTCGACTTCACCGTCGCCTTCGAGGATGTCGTCTTTGTCATTGTGCCAGCCATTGCTTTCCTTTGCCTTGGGCTTTACCGCAGTCTGACACTCTATCGTCGCCATCGCCCAATCGTCGGCGGCATTGCATTCCAATGCATCAAGCTGGTACTTTTCTTAACCCTCTCCAGTCAATGAACCATCGTCTCATGAGCATGTTGTCACTGACAGCTCCTTTATTCGTCATGATTTAGGCTCTCGTAACATGTCTGGCTATCCTTCAGCTCGTGCTTCTCATCCTCGCACGCAACTCCACCCAGCTCTTTTCAGGCCGTTCTTTGAGTGCTGCCTCACTCGCTTTCAGTGCAGCAATGCTCCTCAGCCCCTTGTCGTGGATTGAGCATTCGAGATCGCCACGGCCATCCACAGTAATCATCGCCTACCTGTCTATCACATTATTGTTTGATGTTGTTCGGACACGGACAGCGTGGCTTATGACTCCGTCGGGGCTGAGCCTCATATACGCGCCGATATTAACAGCATCCACCGTTCTCAAGGCCGTCATGATCTGCTTGGAATCACAACAGAAAGCGAAATGGCTGAGCTGGGATATGAAGCAGCACAGCCCCGAGGAGACCAGTGGTATCTACAATCTTAGTATCTTCTTCTGGTTGAACACATTATTCATGCAAGGCTACCGCGTTGTCTTGACATTGGAAAGCCTGTATCCCCTCGATAATGCTCTGACGGCTGAGATCATTCAAGAGAACTTTTCCCATAGTCTTCACGACAGTCCCTACAGGGGCCAAAGATACGGTCTGGCGCGGCTGCTGTTCCGGAGCTTCGCGTTCCAGTTGCTACCACCGATCATTCCTCGTGCAGCCCTCCTCGCCGCAAGCATGTGCCAGCCGTTGCTTATTCATGCTCTCTTACACTACCTACAGAGCGAAGGCGAGGACCAGAGTCATGGGTATGGGCTCATTGGTGCAACAGCTCTTACGTATGGGGCCATTGCGTTCTCAACCGCATTGTACTGGTACTTCCAAGAGCGTTTTGTCATGGTGATACGCGGTAGTCTAGTCCTTGCTGTGTATAATAAGACTACAGAGCTGAGAATGCCCACAGATGGGGACTCCAGCGCTCTCACATTGATGAGCACCGATGTGGAGCGCATCACAAGAGGCATTCTCGACCTGCACGAGTACTGGGCCAATATGATCCAGATCGCTCTGTCGTGCTGGCTCCTTCAACGGGAGCTCGGTTCCGCATTTTCTGCTTCCCTTGTAGTGGTTGCTCTGTCTTCTCTCTCTGCATTTGGAATAGGGAAGCTTCTTGGACCACGCCAAAGAGCATGGATGGAGGCCATAGAAACGCGAGTTGGTGTTACTGCGGCTGCTATTGCTCAGATGAAGCTGGTCAAGATGTCTGGCATGACAAAACCTGTGCAATCCTACATTCGAGAACTTCGACTGAGAGAGATTGAAGTCGGCGGGCGTTGGCGCATGCTCCTCGCCGCGGCGGCCACCGTCTCTCAAGTTCCCATCACTATATCTCCCGTTATTACATTTGCCGTGGCAGTCAAGACACTCGACACTACGTCGATATTCGTTTCAGTATCCTACCTTACACTTCTCGCATCGCCTCTCATGATCCTCTTCCAGAAGATTCCACAGTTCCTCGGGGCATTGACCTGCCTTCAACGGATCCAGACATTCCTAGAACGCGAGGCTAGGTTTGAATATCGCCATCTGGGTAAAGGCATGACCTCATCTGTGTATACGTCTTCTTCTTCTCCATCTGTTTCTGCTGCCAGGGGTGTCAACGTTGAGATGAACACTCTACGGGTGAAAGACTCATCGTACATTATGATCAGGGATGCCAGTTTTGGGTGGAACGAGAACACCGCTGTTCTTGAACAGGTCAACATAACTATTCCAACATCGGGCATCACCGCGGTGGTTGGTCCTGTTGCCAGCGGAAAGTCCACCTTATGTAAAGCCATTCTCAGCGAGGTCCCCTTTGCGACCGGCTCCACGGTTGTCCTTCGATCCAAGAACATTGGTTACTGTGATCAACAACCATTTTTAACCAATACCTCCATCCGGGAAAACATCATTGGTAATGGTTACTATGAAGATAAGCGATATACTTCCGTGTTAAATGCGAGCATACTCGACCACGACCTCACCAATCTCCCACAGGGCGATAGTACGGTGATCGGAAGTAGTGGCATTGCTTTGAGCGGCGGACAACGGCAAAGAGTGGCAATTGCGAGGGCATTATACCTCGCTGGTGCCGACCTTCTGATCTTCGATGATGTCCTCAGTGGCCTGGATGCTAGAACAATGGATCATGTCTTCCGACATGTCTTTGGACGAGACGGGATGCTTCGCCGCCGTGGTTCCACTGTCATTCTATGTACACATAACCTTCAGCACCTCCAAGCCACGGATCACACCATCAGAATCGGGAGGCTTAGAGATGTATACGAAGAGAAGCCCCTGATGCTTGACACCGTCCTTTCAGATTCTAATCTAGGCTCAGAGCCAGTGTCAACTGAAAAGCTTAGAAGCACAGAGCAGTTGACACTCACGCATTCATCCCTGACGACAGTAGTGATGACAGCGGAAGAAGCAGAGGCACGAAGGTTGGGTGACACTAGAGTCTTTGGTTATTACATACGCACAATTGGTATTGTCCCACTCATCGCCTTTGTTTTCGCATGCGTATGTAACGGCTTTCTCAATAACTTCCCCCGCATGTGGCTTACTTTCTGGGCCGACGATGCTGCTCGGCTTCAGAGAGGTTTGGTGCCAATACACTCTCAAGCCTACTATATCGGGATTTACGCCATGCTCCAAGCCCTGACGCTGATGACTTTCATGGCTGCCGTCGTACTGGTTCTAGGCCCTTTCATTCGCCTCAGTGGCACGCTACTGCATCAGAGGGCACTCGAGACCGTCATAAACGCGCCGTTGCGACTCTTTACAACATCAGACACGGGGACTATCACCAATTACTTCTCCCAAGATATCGCGATTATCGACAATGAGCTTCCTATGGCTGTGGTCAATGTGGTACTTGATATCTTTGGTGTCATTGGAATGGGGGTCCTCATCGCGTCATCATCTCCGTGGTTAGGACTTACCTATCCAGTCGCCATACTCATCTTATGGCTCATCCAACGATTCTACCTCAGAACGTCTCGGCAGCTGCGACTTTTAGACCTTGAGGCCAAGAGTCCGTTATATACTCATTTTCTCGACACCTCGAAAGGAATTTCCACCATTCGTGCTTTGGGTTGGGTTCAAGAAAACATCAAGCACAACCATCTACTTTTAAACCAGTCCCAAAGGCCGATGTACCTGCTGGCAATGGTGCAGCGCTGGCTGTATCTCACTCTCAATATGGTCGTTGCTGTCACGGCGACAGCTCTCGTGAGCCTGATAACTCAACTTCGCTCTAGCTCGAGTCTTTCTGGTGCGTCGCTCGTGACCTTGATGACATTGAGTCAGTCATTGGGCGACATCGTGCGGTTTTATGCTGCGCTAGAAACTTCTATCGGGGCTGTAGGTCGACTTCAAAACTTTACCACTCAGACTGGCACAGAATCCATTCCACAAGATGACATGCAACCCGATCAAGGATGGCCTTCGAAAGGTAGTATCGAGGTTCAGGGAGTTTGGGCAACGTATGGGTAAGTTTCTGTCCGCGTACTTGTGAGAGGAAATTGAGACCCCTAACAAACGATCTACTTTATAGGGAGTCTGCTCAAGAATACGCGCTGCAGGGGATCGATGTTTCGATCCACGCTGGTGAGAGGATAGCTTTGTGCGGCCGTACGGGAAGGTTCGTCTCTCAAGTTCAAACACATTATACTCACGTCAGAGGATCTTTGAGCTAACTGAAGCATTTGGTAGCGGGAAGTCGTCCCTCATTCTCCTTCTCCTCGGTCTTCTTCAACCCTTGGAAAAAGATGGGGTTGAGTCCGCGTTATCTATTTACGCTGTCCCTCTTTCATCCATAAATCCACAGACGCTCCGGGAGCGACTGATAACAGTACCACAAGACCCGGTATTTTTGCCCTCAAGCACCACAGTCAAGGAAAATCTAGATCCATTGGGTCTAGCCACGACAAGGCAGTGCCGGGAGGTGCTACAAGCCATGGACCTCTGGGATATGGTGGAGGCCCAGGGTGGACTGGACAGTTTCCTTTCCGAATCATCGCTCAGTCATGGCCAGAGGCAAGTTTTCAGCCTTGCGCGTGCAGTACTAAAGCGTAAAACGACTGGCAGTGCCGTGCTTCTCCTAGATGAGTTTACCAGCTCGGTTGACGCTGACACTGAGCGGCACATGCTTGCTATAATAGACAAGGAGTTTGCGGACTGCACCATCGTTATGGTCGCCCATCGCCTACATCTTGTGTGCGAGTTCTGCAGCAGGGTGCTTGTCTTAGATGGTGGAAAAATTGTAGAGGCTGGTGACCCTAGCGTACTGGGCAGGGTGGATACAACGTGGTTTGCGAGCTTGTTAGCAGCTGGAAAGGAAAAATAAACTACATAACAGGAAAGTCTAGCTAGGTTTAGTAAAATAAGAAAAAGAAATGTTTTCCTACTATATGACGATAAGTCCTATTTAGAAATACCTTTTATATATTTAAAAGTCTCTGTGCCCCAGTACTAGCAAACCTACCCTTAAATGTAACCCCTAGAGAATGGAAGTTCTTTGGTTTGAGCAACCGAGGATCGAGTTCCTCGCGTTGAAAGACATGGGCAAACCTAATTCGTCTATACTTTATAGCATGCAAGATACAAAGAAGAGGCTCTAGAATAAGGCAGTCTCAACACAGGGACGGGTCACGCGAAGACTGAAATGCGAGAAGCGTGAGCTGTGTGCCGTTGCTGAAATCAATCCCCAAATGATCTCTCAGAAGAACAAGGTTGAGACGTGCCCAGTTTTCCAAAGTACCATCTGAGTTCCTTGTTGAAGTTGAATGAGATTGAGTAGCAGGAGACAAAACTCCCCGAAATTGTAGTAGGCCTTGCGAGAACCCATTCTAGTTCGAGCTGAACGTGCATTAACGTCTTGGTTACCTCTGTAGACAGTGAGTCAGGATGACGAACAGGGACACCGAGGGGGGCCCATGACCATGACGGCGCTCGATAATTCAAACTTCGTTTCATGACTAGGCGTTCTGCTGGGAATCACAGCTGCTTCTCAAGACCAGCATTCCACATATGGAAAGCGTAGTCCGCGCCCAGAAAGGGCTCAAAATAACTGGCGATACCTATGAAAGCAGGAAGTTTGTCGCTTACGCACGTGAACTGGCTATCTGAATAACTCTGAGCAACATGGCTCAATTGTCGGAATGTGGTGCAAGGTACACATTCTCGCCGTGGCCAGTTCGACAAAACGGTCAAAGTTTTAGGAAGTAGGGTCTTTAATGTTGACTGTCCTTGGCTCTCGTTTAGGCGCCTAAATAGGCAGCATGTTAGATGGGGGTTTTATCATTGGAGCTGAAGAGTCCTTCCAGTAAATATCAGACTTATCAAAAGTCGGTATCGTGAGTTATCATGTTACGAGATATCTGAATATAAATTGCTACTGATGCGGTAAAGACTATCTTGTGGCATAGCGTATAACCTTAACCTGTTCATAGCTAAATCCGGTCATGAATCAATGACCAGTTGCATCTGAGCTTTCGGGAACTGATACTTCCATCAATCAGTAGGTCTTGACCCGTAGTCCACCTCGTGCTTGCAAGATAGAGTATGGTAGGCTTGAGCTCTTCGGGATTACCAACTAGACCGAACATCGCTTCCTGGCTAAACTGCTTCACCAAGTCGGGGAAACTCTCTTCTACCTCAAGGAATATGTCTGTTCTCATACAACAAGGGGATAACAGTACTGCCATACTGTGCAAGCTCCATCGCCATCGGCCGGAGAAAACCACTCAGCGCAGCCCTTGTGGCAGTGTAGCATGCGATCTTCTGCGCGTAGATACTAATGTGTGGCAACCGATCTGATGAAAATGACGGATTCATTTGTTGAAAATCCAGAAGGCCCAAGGCTTCCAAGATTTTCCCATTTTCTCACCATAGTCTTTGCATAACCTTGAGCGGCGAGAAAGGCTCCAATAAACTACCTATATAGATACTGTTAACACTGCTCTACAAGACCAGCCACCAAGAGTTTGAGATGGCACACCTAGAACCGGCGGATAAATCCACATTGAAGGAATAGCCCTGCCACACATCCTGGGGTAATTACCACAACGGGAGTAGCTTTTTCGCCATGCCGAGGCACATCGTAAATGTATAATCTTAGGTATTGTTCCAGAATGGAACCAACCAATCCAATCTGTTACTCGACCGTTCTTATCCTATCCCGTGTGACGTCTCACACTGGATTAAGCTCTTCGATCGGTGTGAGGGCAATTTCTGCTTAATGGTCTTGTGAATGATGGATGAATCTTGCCGCTTGGAGCCCCAAGCGTCCTGGCCTCCACCTTGAACCTTCCCCACATACTTGCTTATCAAGTTCGTTATCGTGTTGATACGCAGGGTGCTTGGACGCTTGGACGCTTTATCCCCACAAAGATAAGGACTTCAATGGGCGAAAAGAGTTAAAACTAAGCATAACAAACAGGCAAGACCCACATTCCGTTTTCATCTAGCATGTCCGATAAGCACAATTACCGACGGGATGTCGTACTTTTGCTCCTCTATAATCACGCGACTAAGTGCCCCATGCCCTGACTAAATTACCGAGATCCCACCTGTCATCTTATGGGAGCTGTATTGCGATTAATTGATGGTCCCACAGTTATTCATCAAAGCAAAGCAAGAGCACAAACATATCTTGGAGCATCTCAAAGGCTCCATCAACCTCGCCCAGAACAACAACCCTATAGGGCTCTCTGGCAAGGTAAGATTCGTCTCGATCACTGCAGTCTAAGGACAGGTATATGCTCAGAACTCCTAGGAGACCAACCGAAAACTACGCTATAATCGCTTTAGATCCCACCCGATAAGCTTACCCATTGTTTCACAACCCTGAAGCAATTTGCCTCTTTTGGTTCAGGCCCGAAGTGATTCACCCCACTCTCAGCGGGCAAATACCGAATGATCGTTAAGCAACTATGTTGATTGCAACGCTCTGGAGACTATAGTCATGATAAATGTGATAATTGATGCATATCTTAACGCCATTTGTGTTCTCCGTGGTCTTCTGGCAATAGTTCCTCCTCAAAGCTTGATGTGGAGGGACCTTCCTTCTTGGGCGCATCGGACATGGACCGTTTAGGAAGTTCCACTGAGTCGAACGGCAGAAGCCCATTTTTGAGACTATCGCGCAATTCACCCATTCTATAACTCATTCTACCAAGCAATGAGGACAGCACTTGAGCTCGATTTCAGTGGACTACGAATGACTATAAATCATGGCCAAAACCTCCCAACATTACCTGCTCGATACTCATTCCATCACCAGTCCTCCAATCACCTCTCTCAACATCAAAGATGGCTAGCCTTGTTCGTCTCGCTCTCTACTTGGGAGCTTTCCTCCCTGCTGCTCTTGCTGCTCCTGCTGGCCCTACCGTGCCAAGCAAGCGTTCCGACGAAATTCCCGGAAAATACATTATCACTCTAAAGTCCTCTGCTTCTGCTGCTAAGGTTGAGTCTCACCTTGAGTGGGTAGGTGATGTTCATCGCCGCAGCCTTACTAAGCGTGACACTGCCGGAGTCGAGCATACCTTCAATATCAAGAACTGGAACGCCTATGCCGGACAGTTCGATGATGAGACTATCAAGGAAATTGAGGCCAGCCCCGAGGTAAGCTCTCTGTGATCAGATCCAGTGACTCCCGCTTATAAGAAACAAGGTTGCCTTCGTTGAGCCCGATAAGATTATCAAGCTAGACTTTGAGGAGTCCAGCGAGCTGTCTGATAGGGCCCTTACTACCCAGTCAGGGGCTCCCTGGGGTCTCGGAACGATCTCCCACCGCACCTCTGGCTCGACAAGCTATATATACGACACCTCTGCTGGCGAGGGTTCTTATGCCTACGTCGTCGATAGCGGTGTTTTAGTTTCCCACTCTCAATTTGGTGGCCGCGCTGTCGCTGGATATAGTATCTTTTCGGGGGCCAACACCGACACCCTTGGACATGGAACCCATGTTGCTGGCACTATTGCAGGCTCTACCTATGGTGTTGCCAAGAAGGTTAGTAGACACTTCTGTATAGCGAGGATATTGTGCTAATGTTTGTAGGCGAACATTGTTTCCGTCAAGGTTTTCCAAGGGGCAGAGGGAACAGACTCTGGTGTCCTCGCTGGCTTTAACTGGGCTGTGAACGACATCACCTCCAAGGGCCGAGCCGGAAAATCCGTCATTAACCTATCTCTTGGTATGGTGTAACATATCTTGACACGGAAGTCTTTCACTAACGGCTAGCATAGGCGGTGACGCATCCGAGGCTTGGGTCTCTGCCATCAACGCTGCATACAATTCGGGCGTCCTCTCTGTTGTGGCTGCCGGAAATGGCGACGAAGATGGCAACCCCCTGCCCGTATCTAGTCAATCCCCCGCCAACGCAGCCAACGCCATTACTGTCGCTGCTCTCACCTCCGCTTGGCGACCTACGTCATTCACTAACTACGGTATGCTCATGTTTCCCCAATTTGAGTCCTGGAAATGGCCGGCTGACTTCTCAAAGGCGCTGGTGTGGATATCTTTGCTCCCGGTCAAAACATTTTATCCTCATGGATTGGTTCTAGCAGCGCTACTAACTCCATCAGTGGTACTTCGATGGCATCACCCCATGTTGCTGGTCTCGCGCTCTACCTTAAGGTCCTTGAGGGCCTCACTACTCCTGCTTCTGTTGCGAGCCGCATCAAGGCCCTCGGTACTTCTGGAAAGATCACCGGTACTCTCTCTGGTAGCCCTAACCTGATTGCCTACAATGGAAATGGTGCCTAAGCTCGGGACAGTCGAGCAGGGTACGAGGCAGTCTTGAATAGATTCCTTTCAAGTTTTGATGACTTGTATCTATAGTTATTCATAGACAGGACATACTTTGAACTTGATCAAACGTCTACCTCGCGTTTGTTCCTAAAATCGTTTTCTTGCGGCCCTCTTCGTGATACAATATTGGCTCTTGGTCACTCTGTTAGTTCCACAAGGTTTTCAAACAAGAATGGACTGGACAGGGCGTCAGTTGGTAAGCTACTTAAAAGCACTTAATGCTGGAACGACATTCGTGCTCGATCACTGCCGCATTCTCATAAAAGGTCTGTCTTTGTTGGAGACGTGGTATATGAGAACGTCCCTATCGTATTTCTCTAGAAGGCGATATCAAGAACTACGTTCAAACGGTCAAGGGGGTTCGGAGCCTTTGTAATGGATGAAATTCTACATAGTGTCAAAGTATGGATACCAAGATTCATCTGGCCAGGTTCATAGTCGTCATACATTCTACGTCGTGTCTCGATCGCATATGGACATGTGACTTGTCACGCAGACGCCGAGCCTCTGATAGAAGGGGTGAAAGTGCGTTTTCAGCAATCTCTCCCGAGGAAGATCTAGCGGGTCTTAGGCCAGTATGGACAAGATCATCGGCTTTAAGGGGCGTCAGAGTTTCTTCTTTCTTTCTTTTTTTCTTCTTTCCCCGAAAAAGCACGGGCTAGTGAGGATTTCATGAACGAACTATTAAGAGCTCTATCATTTCAGGAGCTTTTGAGTCATAGACTTAATGAAAACCTAATTGAGATGAATATGGATAAACGTAAGATACCAAGCATAATAAATGAAATTTCTAGCTGAAATTTATAGAAAGAAAAGACAGTCAACACAGACAGTTATAACGCATCGCTAAACAACTCTCTCAAATGTCACAGCATCGACATAGGCCCCAGAGTTAGCGCAGCTGAACCCAAATATAACACTAATATAGTCAACCTGAGCCAACATTTCCTCAGTAAACGTACATGTCGTATCCAAAGGCGCCCAGTCGAGTGCAACATCAGGGCTAGACACCACGACCGAACCTGGGACAGTTTGAAGGTTACTTGGATCCCCCTCATAGCAACCCGTCGCCATTGCATTGCATCCGTCACTATTCTGGAAAGCAGTGAAGTAGTCGACTTTGACGAAGCCCTTTAGTTTGTAAGAGCCCGCTTTGAGAAGCTTTTTGTCAATTTTTTGGTAAATGTAGTTGTTGTACGATTCCCCATCATCGATTCCAAAGTCGAGGCGCCCGGAGGATGCACCCTCAAAGTATTCGTCGCTGAGGACAGGAGGCTCGTTTTCGCAAGTTGATAGCCAGGGGTCTGTTGTGCTCTCGAAGTTGCCGTTGATGAGAAGAGTTGTCGGGCCTGCGTCGGTTGTTGTGGTTGTAGTGGCGGTCTCGGCTGTGGTAGTCGTGCCCTCTGTGGTGGTAGTCATTGTGGTAGGTCCGCCGGTAGTCGTCTCTGTAGTGGAGGTCTCTACAGTTGTCCCACTGCTGGAGGCGATCTCAGTAGTCTTAGTGGCAGACAGCTTTGTAGTAGCGTCGCTTCTAGCAATTGTAGTTGTCTCAGCAGTACTGGTCTCAGCGGTAGTCGTTTCACTGTTGGACGCCGTCGTGGTAGTTTCGCTGATGGTGACAGTCGATGAGGATTCGCTCACCGATACAGCTGTTGTTATTCCACTCTCAGTTGCCATGTTCGTGTCCTCGGACGTGCTTGCCGTCTGACTCTCAGTGGTTGCGGTGCGGGTCTCGAAAGTAGTAGGAAGCCCAGTACTGGATATAAAGCCAGCAGAGGAAGTTCCGGCGGAAGAGGTCGTGGTGGTAATTTCGGGCTTACACTTACCCGCATCAACGACCGTGATTGAGGCCAATGCAGCAAATGTGACGATGAACTTGTTTGGAACCATTTTGAGACGACTTTAGCACAAATAAAAGAAACGAGTGTGAGGGGGGAAATAGAAACCAATGAATGAAGGAGAAGTCAGAACAAAAGACCGAACGAAGGACTTCGCTCAATTTATCGATTCGACTGTAAAATAGGTCCAAAATAAAGATAGGGGTTCTGATTGAAGCACACGGACCACATAGGCAGTGTTCTAGCGCACTAGAACGTATTTTTTAGCGGACTTACCGTATCAATCGTCGTGTCTGCCAATAGCACCTTAATAGCTCCAAAACTTCAGTTCAGTCAGTTATTAGCTCAATATTTGGGATATGAGTCAACGCCACTAACTAGGCAAAGAGTAAGCCTCATTGTTATCCTTATATTTCTTTTTGCTTTTAGCTGGAAATGTCTTATAAGTCTTTTAGCTTACTTGTTTTCCACGCTTGTAATAATAATAAAGCATCTAGATAGGTAACTTCTCAGTCAGACTTGCAATGTTATAATACCTGCTAAGGCCATTTGGTTAATTTACTATAGAGTAGTCGCTACTGTTATTGTGCCGCCCTTAAAAGTATTTACTACCTACTTCACTGTTGGTATGTCTCAAGAATGTCCTAGTAAAAGAGTGAAAAAAAAAAAAGATCAAAGCTCTAAGTTCTCTTTTTAAAACCCTACATTAGAGTCCACGTCTAAACAGTAAATCATAGATTTAGGCTGCTCTTCGCTCGTGTTACCGCCTTAAGCAATAAATACCTTAAGAACACCTTAATTCAGCTGCAAGTAGTAAAGTCCCATAGCCAAAAGGTAAGAATGTAAGTACGCGGAGGAGCATACCCGCCTGCAACTATAAATAGTTTGACTTTCTTTTTCGAATTACAATCAACCAACATGTGAACACAGTATAGTGGATACGAGCCAATTGTGAGGTATTTTAATGGAATGTCTCAGTACTGCATATGCATGTGAGCCAACTACCCATAAATACTCCAATTAACTGCCAGCGATAAATCTGCGTCGAGAAAAAGCCATGGTGAGCACAGCTAACAGCCTTCGTTAATATAGCCTAATGCGGTATCATCACCGCGACTGAGAGGGGTTCACGCAGATATTTATTCCAGACATGCCACGTATTTGAGTTGTTCAGGCCTCCTATTTTCTTAAAAGCTTAATGCTACTATGTTTCTTGACTATCTTTTATATGATTTGCCATGGAGTTTGGCGACCTTTTTATCCGTGGTGGTTTGGTACATAGTATCGTCCGTCATATCATGGTATCGCCTACGTCACGTCCCAGGACCCTTCCTCGCAAAATTCTCATCCTTTTGGGTTGGTTCCCTCGCTCTTAGCGGCAAACAATACGAAACACATCTCGAGCTCAACAAGAAGTATGGCTCTTTAGTCAGGGTTGGGCCGAATGAGGTCCTTAGTAGTGATATCGAGCTATTGCGCAGAATCAACAGTTTTAAAAGCTCATATCCAAAAGGATCCTCGTACAGTGGTTCTCGATTGAATCCATACCATGAGTCCCTATTCATGATGACTAGCCCGGCTGACCACGACCGTATGAAGACAAAACTTACGCCAGGCTACAGTGGTCGGGAGATGACAGCACTAGAGTCCGCTATCGACGAGCAAATCCAGAATCTTACTAGTCTCATCAGAGATAGATACATATCCCAACCTGGACAGTTTCATCCGCTTGATTGGTCGAAAGTTGCCAGTTTATTCACCCTGGACGTTATTTCTCGCATTTCGCTAGGCCGAGAATTCGGCTGCCTGAGCAGTAACAACGACATCCACGAGTTCAATGACACGCTGAAAGATCTTTTACCAGCCATTTCTTTGACTACTGATGTTCCATGGCTCAGAAGCATAGTGTTCTCTCCGACGGCTCTGAAGCTATTCGGACCAAGTACAAAGGATCAAAAAGGAATAGGAAAGATGATGAAGCTCTGCAACGATGTTGTGAGTGAGCGCTATGAAGAGAACGCCAGGGACAAACCCGATATGCTCGTAAGACGTCTTCTCATTGGCAATCAGGGTCTGAAGACTGTGCTAATACTCTAGTAAGAGCTCATTCAAGCGGCACGGTTTAACAAAGGATGAATGCGAGATTGAGTCAATTTTCATGTTCGTTGCCGGATCAGATACAACAGCATCTGTCCTCAGGGTAACCATGCTATACGTACTTGCGTCACCTCAAGTATATTTGCGCCTCAAGCAAGAAATCTCAACCGCCACATCAGAAGGCCGCGCGTCCAACCCGATCACGAACGCCGAGTCTAAATGTCTATCGTATCTACAAGCTGTTATTTATGAGGGTATCCGAATCCGCTCTGTTTCAACCAACATGAGTTTCAAGGAAGTTCCAGCTGGCGGGGAAATGTACAACGGAGAATTCCTTCCAGCAGGGACTAATATCGGCATAAACTTCTCATCGCTTCTTCGCTCAGAGACTATGTTTGGGCAGGATGCCCATGTCTTCAGGCCAGAAAGATTTCTGGATGTTGACCAGGAGACAAGTATGAGGATGAAACGAGATGTTGAATTGACATTTGGCCTTGGGAGATGGGCATGTTTAGGGAAGCCGATTGCCTTTTTGGAACTGAATAAGATATTCTTTGAGGTATTTTGGGAAACCTTAGATCATCTGGAGATGCTGACGAAGATGCAGCTGTTTCGAGTGTTCGACTTTCAACTTGCTGAACCGCAAACAGCGATGAAATCGCAGAGTTATATGATGTTTCGGGACCAAGGGCCAGTTCTAAGAGTCATAGAATCGGATGGTAGACAGTGCAGCAAACCTTAAAGGCAAATTCATGGATAGATACATAACCCCGACTTTACATTCCTTGACCCATGCAATTATTTACTACTTTTGGCTCCACAAGACATACCTTCCTAATGCCTTCCAACCAATAGCTGAGATACACGTCTTGTTTCCCTCGATCTTGTGGATCTCTATCTGATTCCTGGAACTCAGTGATATTCCGTTGCGTTTAACCGCCAACACTAAAGCAACAGCATATCTCCCCCCAACACAGCGTCATTTAGAAGCCCAATGTAAGCCACATAGCAAGTCCACCAACAACCCATGGGAACAACATCCTGACCGACATCTGGGAATTGAACTTCTCCATGAGACCCAACACCTTCTTACTACTAGAAGTCAAGGGGTGGTTCTCATCATTCTTATCATCGGCAATTTTCAACAGCTCATAAGATGGCGGGAGCATCACCAGCCTCACCCAGATCCACCCAACGGGCATGATAGCCGCCGCTGTAGTCCAGAGCTTCCAAGGCAGAGCAGAGGCGTTCACTTTATGC
The DNA here is from genome assembly GCA_013266185.1 of Fusarium sarcochroum. Lineage (NCBI taxonomy): Eukaryota > Fungi > Ascomycota > Sordariomycetes > Hypocreales > Nectriaceae > Fusarium > Fusarium sarcochroum. Next base: position 14,847 of record JABEXW010000981.1, on the reverse strand, counting down.
TCCCCATAGGCGATTGTGCCGAGGACAATAATAGTGGTAAGGTCAACCCATGGTACAGTAGCAGACATGTTCCAGTAGAAGAACTCCCACTGCTTTGCAGCGTCTTTCGGGGACTTTTGGGCAATTGGATAAACTGAGGGGAGGAGACGGTAGCCTGATGTCATGGTGCCAGCGTTGATAAGACTGCCGGCGATGGCGATGCCTTTGAGGGCGGGAAGCCAGGCGTGAAGGGAAGACATGGTTATCGTTTATTTGGGAGAAGATTAAGAGAAACAATTGACTTGTTGGTACCGATGTCTCTGATGATCTTTATGATAAGAGAAGGGAAATGACTAGTGGGCTCGGTATTATGAATAAAAGGAGGATCTTATAAGAGCAATAGACAAGCAACTATATTCTGTTAAACCCAACGAACGCGGGCAGACAAAGGCCTAAAACCCCGAATCTGATCAGCACCAAGAAAACAGTCATCGCACTGTAATCAAAATTGGTACATATCACAGCTGTGGTCAGCTTTGCCCAGACTCGGATCGACATCCCATACCCCTCTTCAGCTGTTGTACTATTGAAAGCGTGCAGCAAGCCACTAGCCGAACCGCTCTGTCCGTAACAAACCGGAGCTAGCGCATGTGCCGCTGGAACGCCACTCGTTTAAAGGCCAGTAGATGACCAGACTGGCTCACCGGGTGATAAGAAGGGAAGTTTTCAAGAGGTGAATTGGTTGCTTGCTGACTACTTAGCTTTAATTGGCTCACAAACTCTCTTCGTGCGCATTCATAATACAGAGCGTCGCAGCCCTCTTTGGCCAATGGTCAGACAGGGTCTAGAGTTGTATTATTGGTTTTGACACTTCATTCCTCGTCAGCAAGTTACCCCTCTTGTAAACCATGGCTGGCTGATTTCTGCACGTCTCAGGATAGTCCCGAAGCTATGACAAGAACGTGCAATTTGTCTCAGAGTCCTTTCTGGCTGAGACAAACCCGCTCTTTTCCAGAGCCTAGGCTTTGAAGCCAGGTGCTGATCTGTTAGTGCAATTGAAGTTGTTGGTCTAGGAGGTTCCATATTCTTTTAGTCGCGTAGACTACTACTCAACTCATCGTCAGTTCATATATTATAGAATATCAACTGAGTGCTTGGAGAAGGATAGATGGACTATCATAGTCATGTATAGTGTTGCAGTATTGCTAGCTACTCCATTAAGATGCCAACTCCTCCATTCAACCAAAACATAAAAGCTAGCTATAATCGACTAAAACTCCACGCCAACTTTGTTGACCAAGTTCTTTACAGCACCAAAGAATTCGACGAGACCCATGGTCCACCAGTACCGTCTGGTCCAGCCCTCCTTGATAGGCAACCTCTCATCCTGAAAGATAGCTCTGACGTAGTCAACCTTGATTGTATCCTGATCACCAAAACAACCCATCATTAATGCGATCTGACCACAGTTGACCTGATGTTCAGCTGGTCCATAAACCAAATCTGGGTTATCCGCAAGTTGCTTCGCGATGCGGGCTTTGACGAAACATGCAAGGTCGTCAATGGTCATTGTCTCTCCATCCATGGTGTATTGAAGGAGCTCCTCAATTAGATCACCTTGAGGAGCGTTGTTTCCTTGCTTTTGACCAATATCCCGACGCGACAGAGAGATGTCGTGCTCAATTGCACCATGGGCAGCGAGATTCTCGAGATTGAGATACTTCTTGCCACTGATCATCTGGTCGGCATTCCAGCAACCAAAGTAGTCAAAGAATGAGTAAGGGTTCCTGATGATTCCCCAGATCCTCTGCCAGGTGCTGGGAGGTGTCCTCAGATGCGCTTTGGCGGGATTATGGTACTCAAAGTAGGTTGGGATGGCGAAGACGGAGCCGAGAAGAGGACTCATACCGACATGTCTCATTGATGCATTGAGATCCTTCATGAGGATTTCCTTTCCACTGCGTTCAATGTAGCCATGGTTGGCGAGAGCGTTGACGACGGGGCAGGGACTTCTGCTGGCGCCACCAGGAGCTGGATGAAACTGGCCGACAGGGAGCGAGGCCATTGTGATGAATTTACAGACAAAAGGTGAGATGAAGTGAGAAATTGACTTTGCAAAGGAGTTCAATGTGGGAGCAGCGATGGTTGTAACATCTGGAGGTATTATGTGGGACGCAGAAGTACCCTGTAGGCCTCCATTTATCATTCACCAATGGTCGCGATGCATTTCGTATTTGGCTTGGCCAGTTCGAGACTCTGCCGCTGCTGCAGTGGTGTATTCGTGGCGTCCACTTGAGAGCTGTGGATTTCCAATAACTCCGGAACTAGACAGCCATCAACGTCAAACTGGACCCAGCAGAAAGATGGATGCGCAAAAGACAGCCAAGTACGGAGTACTGCTGTAGCATTTGACAAAATCCATCTTCTTCTTGAGGTACTTTTTGCAAACTTTGAGTGATTCTACTGTGTGATAAACTGTACCATATGACTGTAAATTCTATCTATCGTTACGAATTGCCATGTCAGAGGTATCAAAATTAGCATTCGTCCAATTGCCAGTAAGCATATATCGTGACTGCTGGATAACCTAAAAGCAGTCGCAGCGCGTATCATTATTGGGCAGCGTAGGTTCTGTATTCAGCTTCGGAAGCTAGCGGGAGCTGAGCACCCTCCTCGCATGGCTTGGGCTTAGCTGGCACATAATTTCATCTGGTAACCCCACATGGGTCGGTAAGGCGAAGATGGGAGCCAGGCAACAATACTATCTTGGACACAGAATTCTAGACAATTGATCATTCGACCAGCTGCAGTGGCTTGTGCAAGAATGTGCTATGATGAGCTCCGAAGCTCCCGGAAAGGAAGGTAACAAGGTTGATCTATCAACGGTCTAGCCGTTGCATTCTCAGCTCCAAACTTTGTCTCAGCACTTCCCTTTTAGTAATTATTTCAAGCCTTTTAGGAGCTCAGCCAGCCGCCACGGGCTGTTACGAGTTCTTACTGTGCGAATCTGGAAGTGGCGTTGGCTAGAATGTGATACAGATAAGGCTATTTACTGGTCTCCGCTGTCTTGCATGCATATTCAGCTCCTACATAGTAGAAGGCTGGAACGATCTGATAATGATGATCTTGTTTTTTAATAGGGTCGTACTTAAAAACACGATAGCGTGAACGCAATATTTCAATAGTGGCTGGCTACTTACTCAAAAGCACCAATTGGAAATGTTGAGTTGTCAGCCACGCCGCATGCAAGCCTCATCAGCTCGAGGTTATAGCGGAAATTGAGCCAGAAATCATAGAAATGTAAGAATTGGTGACGTCTCGATATTAAAGACGTGAATGGTAATGCCCGAAGATAAGCGCTGATAGGGCGAAGTGCGAGAAAGTAGCTGATATCTGGGTGCCCCGCATCGCGCTGTGATAATAGGCTCGGAGCTGCACTATCGTACAAGAAGTTTTGTCAACTCTAGATATCCCTCCACAGTGCTTCACCTCTTTTCTTGAGCACTCATCGTCTTATTCTCCTGAGTGCAACTCATCGCCTCTTTGTTCACACTTCTACTCTCTTACCCTTCCTACCTTAGCAAACTGCTGAGACCCTTTCACAATGAACGGCCACTCATCGCAGAATGGAGATGGCCACTCCGTACAAAATGGCGATGGCCATTCCGCGCAGAATGGTACCTCTTACCGATACGGCCACGAAGCCGATATGAGCGCGCAAGAGAAGGAACTCTTGAACCTCACCTTGCAGCTCAGAGACAAGAAGAAGCAGGACGAGAAATATGCCAAGTTTCACGGCGACAAGCTCATCGGTGTAAGTAAGCCCGACCACTCCGCAGGCTCTGATACTGACGCGCATAGAACCCAACTGTACCTAAACTTGGCTTGTGGAATGATGTCAAGACAATCTTTTCCAGGCGAGATACTGTGGCAGCTGTAGGGCGCACTATCGAGGGTCTTATCACGGGTAGAGGACTTGATGTAAGTCGAGGGGGGCATCTTCCAATATCTAGCTGACACTGAGGATAGGGACCAACCGTTGCAACCATTGGAGGAAACCTATCCGATTACAGTACCGCGCGCAACAACCTCATCAACGGCCAGGTCAAGGACAAGTATGACAGAATGTTGCACCGTAAGCCTTTCTCTCTCGAATAACAGGTGTTAAAACTAACGCGATCTGTCAGCTCCTTTGACATACCTTGGTGATGCATTCCAGTATCGAACTGCTGATGGCAAGTTCAACAGCGCCATCAACCCCCATCTTGGTCAAGCTGGTGCTCCATATGCCAAGACTGTCCCCTCGCGGACAGCACCTCTCGGTGCCCTCCCTGATCCTGCCGATCTCTTTGACAAGTTGATGGCCCGACAAGAAGGTGGCCGACAGAGCCAATCTGGTCTGTCTTCCATGCTTGTCTATCACGCGACCATCATCATCCATGATATCTTCAGGACAAATGACAATGACAAGAACATCTCGGATAGTTCATCCTACCTTGATTTGTCGCCTCTCTATGGGTACACCAATGAGATGCAGCGCAAGATCCGAGATGACAAGTTCATGCTCGGACTCTTGAAGCCTGACACGTTTGCTGAGGATCGTTTGCTGCGGCAGCCACCTGGTGTCTGCATTATGCTGGTTATGTACAGCCGATATCATAACTACGCTGCAAGACAACTCCTACGAATCAATGAGAACGGCCGCTTCAGCGTTCCCGTCTTGTACGAGAAGACCCAACTCGTCTCTTTGATCAAGGCATTCCTATCGCCTCTTTCTACTGAGGTCGAGAGGAAGTGCAAGCGTTACGAAATAATCTGGAGGGGCTGTCGCTCAGCCAGACCTAGAGATCCACCGTCCGCCCCAAAGCAGCTACCAGACGAGACTCCCCAGGAGAAGGACGATCGAGTCAAGGCTGAACGGGCTAAGAAAGACGCCGAGGCTGCCATGGCTGCTTTCGAGAGCTCGGATCTGAACAAAGAACTTCTCTCGTTAACAGAAGAGCTTGAGAAGCTTATCAGGGACAAGGCACAGGGGATCAGGGGTCAAAGTCCCACTGAGCAGTCCCATAACGACGCTGCCGAGTTCGAAGCCAAGTGCGAGAGATTCAGGGAGGCTTGGCAAGCAGCTTGGAAAAAGCAAGACGATGACCTCTTTAACACGGCTCGCCTTATTACCTGCGGCATGTACATCCAGATCTCGGTCCACGACTACCTGAGAGCTCTGATGGGATTCCATCAGTTCGACACCAACTTCACTCTTGATCCTCGCGCCGACTTTGATCAAAAGAAGACGAGTCGAGGAATCGGCAACCAGGTCACGGTTGAGTTCAACCTCTTGTATCGCTTCCATTGTGCCATTTCCCTCAAGGATGAGGCTTACACTGAGGAGTATATGGAGAATGTGTTGGGGCTCCCAGACGCGAAGAACACTCCACTTCCTACCTTTCTCGGCATCATGGGTGGCATAGGGGCCCAGAAGGCACGAGACAAGAAGAGAGAGAAGCCAGAGACCCAACCCTGGGAGGTCACCTTTGGTATCCCTCAGAAGCAAGAAGTGCCCACGAACGGAGATGGAGCTGGATCGTCTGGCAATAGCTCCGATAGCGGTGTTGGCTTCAATCGTGCTGCTACGGCTTCTAGCAAAGCAACGAATGCTACCAATGACAAGCCCCAGTACAAAAACTTCACTCGAAACGCCATCACCAACCTCTTCAACGACCAGGATATGCTGGATGAGCTCACTTCTGCCATGGATGAGCCTATCTCCAACTTTGGACCCCGCAACGTTCCTTTGTGTCTCAAGCCGGTTGAGATCATGGGTATCTTGCAGGCACGAAAGTGGGAGTGTGGTACTTTGAACGATTTCAGAGACTTCTTTGGCTTGCCACGCCACACCTCGTTCGAGAGTGTGACCAAGAGCCCTGAGATCCAGAACGCTCTCAGAGATCTTTATGAGCACCCCGACAAGATTGAGTTGTATCCTGGTATTTTCTGTGAGTCTGATGAGCATATGGGACTCGATCCTGGTCCGAGCGAGTCAAGCTCTGCTCTTTGGTCTGCTATCTTCTCAGATGCTATCACTTTGGTCCGCTCTGATCGCTTCTACACTGTTGACTGGAACACCAACTCTTTGACCTCATGGGGTATGAAGGAAGTGACTCCCAACAACGAGATCTGCAAGAGTTCAGTCTTTCATCGTCTCCTTCAACGAGCCTTCCCTGGTTGGTTTCCCTCAAACACTATCCGCTTCTTCCACCCCTTCTACACAGCCGAGCAGAACGCAAAATATGCAAAGGCTCAAGGTTACGATAAGTTGTTCAAGGAGACTATCACGCCACCAAAGGGCGAGGTCATGAATAAACCTGCAGTGTCAAAACCAGAGAAGCCCGAGTATCTCATCAAGTACGATGATATCCAACAGGTCTTGAACGACAGTGACAACTTCATCAACCCTGCCTACTACTATCAGGACAACTTACCAACTGCGGTCAAAGATGTTTTGAAACCTAACAAGGATAAGAAACCACCTGAGTCATCTACAAAGATCAATGACTACGTCAAGGATTCTAAGGAGGATTTGCAGAAGTATCTGGATAAGCTGATGAAGGACATGATCAAGAGAGAGTCCATCTCTATGACCAACTCCACTTTTCAGGTTGATGCTACAAGAGAGTAAGTCTACTGTTCTTTCAACCCACTGCCTCAACTGATAATAACAAAGCTTCGCCATTCCCGTCGTTACGCACTACGTCGCTGAGTTCCTTGGTTTCGGTGATAAACTCTGCAAGGATCCCTCGAAGACAAAGGGCGTTTACAGCGAGAACGACATCTACCAACACATCACCAACTGCCAAGCTTTCCTTACATACAACACCGACGAGACCAAGTGGATGCAGCGTCGCCGAGCCTTCAAAGATTCCATGGAGGCGTTGATGGATCTAGCCCAAAAGGGAACTATCTGGGAGGCAGGTCAGTGGGATATCACTATGGCTTTGTTTGGTAAGAGGGAGACTACCGCCATGCATGATCTTGGAGTCTTTGTTGCCAAGGAAGTTTTGGCATATGAGAAGGACCAGCGAAAGGCAGCGGCTATTTTGCTTCTCGTCTGTCTGGATTTTGCCTACAATGCAGTGGTCTCTGTAAGTCGCCCTAGAACTCACGTGTATTGTAACAGCCACTAACTATTATTAGTTCACCGCTACCTTGGATGGCTTCATGAAGGACCTGTACGCAGCTGCTGATGGTCGTCCAAGGTCAATCCTTGGACCGAGGCAGGGCATTGACGTGCCGAGATGGGTCCAGGCTCAAAAGCATGTCTTCAATAATGCAAAAACGACAGAAGAACAAATAAAGGAAGACGAACTCTTTAACAAGCTTGTTCAAGAGATGGTTGGAATTACTGTTCGGCAACCCCTTTGGCGAAAGGCTGTGAAGGGTGGCACATATACATTCGATGGAAACAAGACCACAATCAAGGACGGGCAGGCAATTGTCCTCGACCTTGTAAGTTCATCCATCTACGAATTCTCGAAGATTCAGCACTGACATAGACCAATAGGCAAAGGCAACTGACGAAGTCAGTACTGATGCGGCGAAGAAGACGTTCTTGACATCCCAACTCAGCATCGCTGACAAGTTCGGCGTCTTCTCCCCACGAAGCTTCGCCACCATCTCGTTGACCTCGATGATCAGATTCATTGCCCAGATGAAGAATCCTCGTCGAGGCCATGATACACAGGGAATGCTCAAGAAGATCAACCTGGACTACACTCCCGAAGGCTACGCCAACTACATGGCCCCCGGAAGGGTCAATTGGATCGAGCGGCAGGTCAGCAACATGGACAACTCTAACAAAGCTGAAAAGATCTTTAATCCCAGGGTCCTTAAGCCTGAGACTGACACTTACCTCACGCCAACCTGGGATGAATTTGTGCCCTTCCCTATGACATGGAAAATCCGCTTCGATGGATTCGGTGAATCCGATTACAAGACTGAAGACGGCCCCTATGGCAGAGTCAAGACAACTCCATCTCTCCCTGACTACTTACCGCCGTGGTATCAGCCCAAAGGTCCCAGTGCGGATGGCGGATCGTTTGCTGGTATTGTCTGCGTTTGTGCTGCAGAGGCTCATGGGGAGATTAAGCATGATGAGAATGGCGACGAGATTCACGCGCATCATTGTCCTTGTGTTGGTGGCAAGAAGATGAAGTTTGCACAGAAGACCAATCCGTTGACAACTGGATGTGGTATGAACGATAACTACAAGTAGTCTTCTCGATAGTTTTTATTAGTCCTTATTCTTACAAAGCTTATCCTTACTGAGGTATCTACGGTATTCTTCATTCTTGTACAGTCCGTTTGACTTTTACTTTTCATCCGTACTGGCAATGAGATTGGCCCTGTTGCTAGATAATGCATTGTTCACTTCCCCATGTCTAACAATATCGGCAGTGGTACTGGGACACAAGTTGCTGGACTGTTCTCATTAGAAGATCTTCATCGAGCTGTCTTGCTGTTGTATGTTCTAGCCACCCGCCGCTCTAGCCGTACCGCATTGATTAAACACAGGCCACCTGTACAATCTGGTCAATTCGACAGATACATCGATCTCGACGCACTGTCACGCCGTGAGGTTCTGGAGACGGTCACAGCTGGTGTGAATGACCCAACAAACTTTGCTCGCGACTTGAAAGCGACGAAAATGGCGTGAAGAGAAGCACGCAGAAAGGCGCGGAGGTATTACCCTAGAGGCGGATGAGGTCATACCCTTCGTAGAGGGGCTGGACGCTGTTGGCGCCATTACATCAATGACGGAGTTTATAATCTCAAAACGCATTGGAGCATGTCATGTCGTTTCTACAACCCGTGCAACCCCAGGGTCCGGATACGCTTTGTAAGTAGACTGATTTTGGATGCCACCATTATCGTGGATCTGGCCAAAAGACAAAAATGTGTTCTTTGCAAAGGGTGACGGTAGGCCCTCATACCTTAATGAAGGCCCAGAGCAGCTACCAGTAGGAGACAAAAGACTGGAACTATATGTTTCTCTCAAATGAAGGAGGTACTGGAAATGGTCGCATACCTCACGTCAATTGTTCTCAATCACCGGGGGGGGAAGTCCAACAATCTCAGGCCTATCAACATCAATATTCACGACGTCGAGTTCATGAACCAGGACGACCAGGAAGCAGCTGAGCAGGCAGAAGGCAAGCTTGCGGAGTACTTGTTAACGACGGCGGCCTTCCGATGTGTTCTTTTGAGTTTGTCATCGCTTGTGACGCCCACAATACCAAGAAACCGAGTGTAATTTACAACCCTATTCTTCGACGCACAAGGTGGAACAAGCTGGTATAGGTTACTGGACACTCAAATCTTAAATTTCTCGAAGAATTTCCTGTCACCGCTATCTTTCACGTAGGAGGCGTACAGAGTTTACCTTGAACCTAGAACGCAATCGATTGGACAGGTGCCAGTATCATATAGCGAGAAGTACGACCCTTACGCTGGGGAGACGGACTCCCTGGAGAGCAGGACTTTTGGGATCTTCATGCAACAGTACCTGTCTATTTTACCTAGCTTCAGATGGCTGAAGGTCATTTACGAATGTTCTAGCGATCATGTCGCCTCTGGATTGTCAATCAAGGAATTTTCAAAGCTGCTGGGGCTAGCCTCGAGTGGGAAATGAATACTGGGCATGTCATTGTGCGAGAGAGCCACAAAGCGATGCATATCCGTCGAATGATGAGAACTCGACAAAAGCTACCCGATGGAGAATTCGCGTACCTGACGATTAACCAGAGACCTTTGAGAGTCGTGATTGAAGAAGTCGGCCACACCCCTCTGGGTTCTTTCGTAGCCATGATCGAAGAAATGCGCAAACGACGAGCCGACAAGTCTTTCAAGCAGCAAGTCGGTTCTGAAAACCCTTGTAAGGAGACAGGGGCTGGATCAGAGACGGGGCGACGATCTCCGTGTGTTTACATATAACAGTCGTTTCAGATTAGGGCCTCGCATTAAGGGATGTGATTCAGTGGAGGGAATAGCCGGTGCCAAGAAATTAGATGGGGAAGGAATACAATCATCAATGCGTACATCGGAGTCATGGATAACACCTGCCTGATTGGGCTATCGGAGTAATAGCCGATTCTTCCTGATTGGGCAAGTGGTCGAATAAGCGCACTTTGGACAGAAGTTAGACAAGACAAGCAGGGGCAAGGAATACAGGGGCTTCCAGGGCAATGGCTGGATGGATGGATGAATGGACCCTTTTGTGTAGGGTTATATGGATCTGTAGTGTACTACGTAGTAGGGGGGGATTTCTCAAGGTGTTATCACAGCAGCGCTAAGCTGGGGGGATCCAAGTGGCTACCAGCTTACAGATATTAGCATTTAAGCTTATATTGTACTTCGTATATGTCCTCTAACTATCGCTTGCGTGGAGAAGCATGACGGCATGAAGAGAGAGTGACCTGGGCAATGGCTGGACGATGTCACGTCTTACAAGGATACGATACGGGACACAACCTTGGATTGAGTAGGGACTTTTTTCTCTTTGTCCCCTCCTGGCTTATGACGAGTGGGACGATGATACTGATGGAGTCTTAGCCTTTGGCTTTAGTGGCTGCTGGACGAGAATGGCGGGGGAGAGAGGAAGCTAATGTTGACGTATAAGGCAGTGATTAACCCCCTTCAGTATGTATATTTCCTCGCTCGTCGCCCTCCTTTGGCACTATGCAACATACTTTCTGTAATAAGTAATGTCTTTTTGAAAGGTCCACAATGCCACGTCTAGTACAGATACTCCTCGCAGCCGGAGCAACTCTTATTGGCCTCACCTCTGCACAATGCAATCTCACTCCCGCGGCCAACATCTCTACCGCTGATGGCGTGGAGTACAAACTCCTGCGATCCGGTCTACAGCGGCCTCGACATCTTGTTGTCGATACCGAGGGCAATCTTCTGATCGCCGAGGCTGGCAACAAGGGTGTGAGGAGGGTTGTCCTCGATGATGGTAAAAACCTTGATGTTTGCATCGACTCTGACGAAGCTTTGATTTCTGACGCGAATGTACGTTTCTCCAATCCTGCTTCCTGTTCAGCGGCTAGGAAGTAAGTAACAAGTCTGCCCGGATATAGCTGAACCACGGCATTGCTCTTACCGCCGATGGTAAAACCATTCTCGTTTCTAGTCCCAGCGAGGTATACGCCTATGACTACGATGCCTCCAAAGGTAGTGTCAGCTCCCGCCGGACCGTTATCACGGGTATGGATGCCTCTTCGACTCATTCTACTCGCACCTTGACAATCCCTCTCGCTGATAACCCCAACCTGCTGCTCGTAGCTGGCGGATCCAATGGTAATTTGGACGCCGAAACAGTGGACAAAGATGTTGTGCGTAGCCAGGTGAGAGTCTTTAAAATTGATGATCTCTTGGCAGCGGATGCTCCTCTGGAGTATAGCGGGGGCTCGTTACTTGGCTGGGGTCTTCGTAACAGTGTTGGTTGGGCAGAGGACCCTTCCACGGGATATATCGTAAGCTTAGCCTTTCTTTTTCAGCCAGGACTTTGGGCTTTGGTGGCAGAGGTGTCGAACTGACCTGGTGCGCAGTGGTCCGTTGAGAACTCAGTCGACAATCTTTATCGCGGTGACGTCGATGTCCATAACAGCAATCCTGGCGAGGAACTCAACTTCCATGGCCTTCCCAATGACACCTCCAGCGCCCAGTATGGTGCCAACTACGGATATCCTGGATGTTTCTCCATCTACGACTCTTCCGTCATCGAGGACTACCCAGGCGGAGCAAAGGTTGGCAAGCAGATGGCTGGTACGCCGGAGGGAGAGAAGGATCTGGGATTCACAGATGAGGAATGTCAGGAGAAACAAGCGCCGAGGATCACGTTCGGATCACACCTTGCGCCATTGGATATCAAGTTTCGAGATGGCAGTGCGGCATATATCGCATTCCATGGAAGTTGGTAAGTGAGAGACATCTAAAACCAAAACTCCCCAGGTGTAATTTCTCTTGTTGCACGAGTGTTGGCTAACCATGGGCCTTGATCTCAGGAATCGCAATCCTGGTGATGGCTACCGTCTTAGCAAGGTGGACTTTGCCAACGGCGAACCAGTGTTGACATCTGAAGACCCTAAAGCTGAAGTGCCGCTGATATGGAACACGGACAATTCTAAGTGCCCTTCAGGGTGTTTCAGGCCGGCGGGCCTGGCGTTCGACAAGGCGGGAAGGCTGTTTCTGACGAGTGATTCGACAGGAGAACTATATATTCTAACAGGTGTTTAAGAGCTCATATCCATAACAAGTATGCCAGACCAGTCTCGATTCCAAGATGTATCTTTTTAGAATAAGTTTCTTTGGCATAGTGAAGCTCGGCTATTTCTGGATGGTAAAGACCCTCGGAGGGCGTAATTGCAACGTCAGGGCTCTATTAAACAACCGCGTAATTGGGTTAGTGGTAACATTCTCGGTTGCCATTCAAGCAACTTCAGACCCCCAATACGCTAAAGGGCCCAGGATTCAATTCCTTGATCACGCAATGGAACTTTCCTTTTGCTCCTGAATGTTTCGTGTTTAAAAAAAGACTACTCGTATTCTATCTAACATGTTGTAGCTACTCTAATTCTCGTCGTAACAACCCACTTCTTTATTGCACAGTATACTCTCTACAGTCCGTCGGTATCCAAAGAAAAGTCTTGTCCAGCACTGATGGCTTTGAGTTAAAGAGCTCTCAACATCTTTTCACAGCTTTCGACTCCCCAGAGATCTATACCTCCCATCGCGCTAGATACCACGACAGATCTTCAACTGTCCAACCCTTCTCATTTTTCTCCTTCGTTCTGCGACGCATATCCTTTTGAATCTCGACGCAAGATCTTTCCGTCGCACTCAATAGAGTAGCAGGTCCGCCGCTATAAACCCAGCCTCGACCTTGCTCTGTCATATCAGCCCCTTGGCCTGAAAGGATATGCCGAAGTGCTTGTCCCGTATCAAGTCTTCCCCTCTCCGAACTGATATGAGTGCTCAGCACAAGACCTGGGACTGTTTTGGCGACTTCCTCGAGCTTTTGCCACTCTGAAAGTCTCGTAGTTTCCCGCCGTCTCACAGTCCATAATAAGTTGAACCGTGAATTAGCAGGCTGCGTCTCCAGCCACCAGTAGGCGAGGCTCAGGGCCCCTGTGAGACCAGAGCCCCCGACGATGCATATGATTTGGGAAGCGGAAGTGAAACCTGTGCCAGGCACAGGATATGGCCCTTCTACTCGTGCATTTAGGCGCAGAGTATCTGTACGCTGCGAAACAAGGCCCCGCAACTTCCAGGTCCACTCCCTCTCCAGTTCCCTCCCAGGCTTTCCTGTAGTCGGCTGCACTAGAAAGACAGGGCCACCGTTGGTTGAAGGATGGGCCACTGCTGTGAACGCATGGGTTTGAAGCCTGCTGATAGAAGGAAAGTTGAGGTAGTAATAATGCAGAGGTTGGCCTGTAATAACCTTTGTGGGCAACAAAGAGATTCTAAGCCATCCGTTTTCGGCAATTTCCAAAACTGCAGGGGTTTTATTGGCAAGACCGCCAGCCTTGCCAACGAACAATCGCCTGAACCAATCGATTATCCAAAGAAACAAGCCTGGAAGTAGTAGATAGAAATTGGTGCTGGCATGTAAACAAGAAGCAATAAGAACTAGTGCACCAAGTATGACATGACTGAAATAAAACAAGTTGTAGTGGCGTCTGCGGATCCAGGGCAAAGAGGTGATAAGCATAACAAGAACGGGTAGAATCGCAGCGATTCCAACATAGTAGGTGATCGAAAACCATCCACTTAGTTGCTCGCTCTCACTGACTGTCAGTACCGGGTTACCGGTTGCAAAGGCTTCCTCACGAGCTGTATCCTCGTTCCTGCTGGAGTCGTTGGCATGAAGCTATGATCTATCAGCATATACACAAGTGACGGCATGAATACAAGATGAGACTTACCATGTATGAAACACCATGAACAATGACGCTTGTTGAGAATAAGTAAGATATAGCTTTGTGGGCAAAGAGTAATGTGCTCTGATGTAAGGAGAATGCTTGGCCAATAAGACTGTTTCGAGACACAGGCAGAAGTAGTAGTCCAAGGAGGATATCGGCATAGTGTCCTGTAACGCCTGTGATGGTAAGTTGAAGTTTGGCAGAAGCCCACTTCAATGGATCTGTCTTGTGTCCCCATAGTTCATTCTGGGCCGGCAACCAGTAGATGGTAGAGCAACCTGTTACTATGAGGATAGCAAAGGAAGTAAGAAGTCCTCCCAGGGTGATTCGCTTCCCTACGAGAGGAAGTTCCCGCACAAGGTGGATGTTGGCTATGTGCCGGACTTTTCGATTATTGGCGCGAAGGAGAAGAAAGCAAAGGGCGAGGGAAAGGAAGGCGTAAAAGACGGTGAGATGTACTCTAGTCTCGAAGAGAAAAGGTCCCTCAGAACAAAAGGTAGAGTAGCAGTCAACATTGATCAAAGCAATGCTGAGACCAGCTGAAATGGCGAGTGTAAAGGTCAGGGCCGCGGCCTTGGGTGATTGGGTCATTGTATGATATGTTTGAATGTGTGTTGGGGTATGTTTGAGGAAGAAAAGAGAAAGATGTTGAGTGACTTCGGAGATTCTAGCGTTGGCAACTGCTCATTATATATTCAGCTCTCAGCACCAAAATGCAGACTCCTGCTGTTTAGCTAGCTAGCCTACGATCCAGTAGTCGTGTTTTAATGAGGCTGTGTTAGCAGAATAAGCTTAAAAAGACTCTTAACTCAGCCCTGCTTCATAATTACGTGGCCTACGGGGACAAAATACCACAAACATTAAATATGTAGTAGTAATAGATATAGGT
>JABEXW010000980.1:0-29437 GCA_013266185.1 Fusarium sarcochroum | reverse complement strand
TATATATAGTATGTCAAGGTCCAACAATGCAGTTTGCCTTGTTTGAGAGGTCTCCTTATAAGATAGGAAGCGTGAATGAAAGTAAATGAGACCTCGAGCCATAAGACAAAGTCAAATGGAGCGAAGCTTCAGATTACCTCCACTCAATTGTCTTGAAAACTTAAAACTAGGTAGCTTATTTATAGCTCCTCCCGGCGCCCACCCAGACCCCTGTCCTACGAGTGTGTCAAATGCGACCTGCCCCATGTACGGTTCGCATTCGGCTATGGGCTACACCTCCACTACATTGCCTCTTCCTTAGCATCTAAAGTATTATACCCACGATATTGCTTCTCAAGTCGAAGCATCCGAGATCTATAGGCAAGACAAAGAAACCATTACAGAAGTTTAAATGTTACGTAAGGCTGCTCAATTTCTTTCTGATTTTGCCACTCTTCACCGCCTGACTTGTTGAAATCAACGTCACCCGAGGTTTAGACTCGTAGCATCTTATACTGTTATTTCTCATAATTAATCCTCAATAAATATGGCATACAACCAATTTCCCAACCGCCGGCGGGTTATACAAGCATGTGTCAACTGCCGTATGCGTAAGACACGTTGCGATGCTGTTCAGCCTAGATGTGGGCTCTGCTCCTCGCAAAACGTCGATTGTGTGTATCGTGATGCAAGACAGCCAAAGATTGACTATAATACCCATGTTCTTCTGGAGCGGATGCAACTTCTCGAAGATCGGATTCTTTCTTCCTCAGCGTCACCGTCCCGCGAAAATGTTTCAGGTGCCCAAGCTCTGGCTACAGACCGGCCAGTCTTGGCTGAGCAAGTTGAACAACAATCAGACAGCTTGCCCAATTCGAATACTATAGCGCAAGAACCTGTGTTCGAGGTTCAAATACCTCTATCGCATACGGCAAACGCGAACCATGTCTTCTCATGGAGACTCGTACAAGAGCTGTTAACAGAGACGAGTCAAGATGGGCAAGATCTTCATGATGCAACCGACGTCTTTTTCCAACATCGATTAAGTGATTCCCATCCTTCAACTACATCACATCCCCCTCTTTCATGGAGACTATTCGACAATACAGAATCGTTCCACACTTCGCTGGATGACACAGCATCACAGCTTCGAGAACTAATCCACCTATATTTTTCCGAGATCAACATTTTCTTTCCACTGTTGCTGAAAAGCGACATTCTAGACATCTTCGATGCTGTAGCAGCGAGAGAGGTATATGGTCAGGATCAGACTGATATCGTCGAGATGCCGCAGTATGGACAACTTCTCATCGTTCTTTGTCTCGCACTGCTGAGTTCCAGTGGTCGATCGGATATCCGTATAGACGATGGAAATAGTCGACTTGCATCAACACCAGACGACTCTAGCCAGACACAGAATCGACTCAGATATCAAATATGGGACAAAGCAAGGCTTGTGCTAGGATACATTTCGACTGATATGTCACTCGCGGCTGCGCAGAGCAGCATGCTAGCAAGGTGAGTTGCTGTCTCGGTCTCAAGATTACTATCTGAACCTCTCTAGCATATTCATGGGGGCGTGCGGTCTAGTAGCCGAAGCCTTTCACTGGGCACATACAGCGGCTGTCAAGTGTGAGAGTATGGCACGATCGTACTCAAAGGACGATATCCCGGACGCGTTTCGCCGATTGTATTGGATCTCATTCATCTACGAGTGTGATTTCATATCCGAAATATCAGTCGTCTCGCCTTCTGGCATAGCAAGATATGAGAACAAAATCCCTTATCCAGCTTTCACCACAGAAAACCACCCCGTCTCTCCCTCGGGGCTGGAGTCATCTGAATTATGTTCAATTCGAAGCCAGGAAGAACTGGTGGCTTTTCAGATAACAACAAACTCGGCCATCAGACGCTTTCTAAACACAGTCAACAGCGTAGTCTATGACGACAAGGAACAGTTTAGGACGAGAAAATCCAACTACGCGTCTTGGCTTCTTAGAATAGCAGAAGATCTCTGGTCACATCATTCTGCCATATATCGCAATCTACCCCAGTTCCTTTTGACCACCTCTTCTCAAGATGTCCCCATGACAGGCGCTGACTCAAGCTCCCCTGCAAGCCTTCAGTCACCAACAGCGCGCATCCAAGGTTTACCGACAGGCAACAACTCATGGAACATTCTCAGGCTCAAGGGACGATATTACGCAGGGCAATACATCATTCACCGGCCTTTCATCGAATTTATCGTTCTCAATATCGACAATTTTGAGACGCATCCTTGCAAAGAAGCTGTTTTAAAGCGATCTAAATACTGTTTGGATGGATGTATGGGCTTTATCAAGGTATTCGATGTTGAAACAGCAAATAGCTTGACCTGTTTGTTCCCAACTGGCATGGTGTAAGTCAGAGCCGAAACTCCGCTTCCCGATTGCTGACGCTTCAAGGACTTTTACCATGACTATCATTTTGATGATATCGACAATCTTTCCAGTTTTCAGTGAACTACTGCCCAAGGACGTGGAAGAAGGTATCATGATTGGAAAAAGGAACTTACTGCGATTCAGTCAAAGCGTGACCCAGTTCGAGTGGCATATCAAGGTATTGGAAAACCTTGAAATGGCTCGGCAGAACAGAATAGCGAGGCGCAACACATGACCGAGAACGTAGGGATCAGAAAGATAGATAATCAGTATGGTTAGCTAACTAGACAAGTATGGCATATCTGGACTTCATCCTTGATGATTAAGACCGTCAGACCCGAACACGCGTCACAATTGGTGTGATGCTCAATGATCGAATACTTGAGTGTTGTTGAAGATGATTTTGTAGATATCCCAGAGGCCTGAGCATTCATGCATAGTACAAAGATCAATTTATATAACAAAGTTTTGAATGCTTCCAGTGCTGAGCCATTCAAGATTGCATGTACAAAGAATAATATCTATATGCTCATTTCTCCCAAATTCTATCCTGGACTCGATGTTGGTACAAACTTATGCTGCAACTGGCACTGGTTGGGCTTGTTGCTGTTGCTGCTCCTGCTTCTTACGCTCAGCCTTTTCCTTTTCTTCTGGCGATAGCTCAAAGATGCCGACTCCTGAGACAGATGCCTCTTTAGAGATTGTGCTGCTGCTCGAGGTTTGTTCCGACTCAATGACCTTGCCTTCCAAGTGTTGATTTCCCGACCTCATAGGTGCATATAGTTTCAGCAACTCATTCAGCCTGCCTCTTTGCATGCAATTTTCGTATTTCCAGCTTGCCGCAAGCTCATCCAGCTCCTCAAATGACTTGCCCTTGAAGTAATCTGCCCACTCAGGGATCATGTATTCAGCAAGTGTGATTCCGCGAATGCCACGGAATACATGCATGTGCATACGCCATTGCCAAGGGTACTTCTTGGAGTATTGAGCTGGGACATTGTCCTCAAACCACTTGTGCAGCGGACCGAAGAGGCCATCTTGAAGGTGCGCATCGTCATAAGCCCAGGAATCGACAGCGAGATCACGCTTCTTCTTGATCATTGGCCCGAGTAGCTTGAGCCATGGAGAATCTGGAGAGACATAGGTCATACCCATGACATTGACGTCTTTGTATGCCCAGATTGACCAAGCTGATGGAGCATTAGCCCATGTCCTCATCGATCAGGGCAGTTTGACTTACCAATACTCTCTGAAGTATAAATAGCCATTTGTCGGTCGAGCATGTCGTATCGTTCTTCGTTCTGTACCTCCCAGTCCGGGTTGTACTCTTTCCGTTCGTAAATAGGCCCGAATTCACCTGTGCATGGTCAGCTCAGCACAGCACTATGATGTGTGGAGGGAAACCCTACCATTCCAGATGGGTACGTTGTGCTTCTTCATGAATTCGACTTTTCTGTCGTACATCCTCCGAATGTAACTTTCTTGGTCCTTGGTGCCCTGGAAACGGCCAATGCGATTGGGGAACCCGAAGCCGCAGTAATCGTGAATTGCGTATACGGAATTTTCCCAGACTTTGTCGAATCCAGTAAAGTCCATGCTGAAGCTGTATTAACGTGCTTGTTAGTATCTAGTGGCAATAGTGAGCTTTGCAAGCAAGACGTCTTACGTGTTACCCTCCAGGAAGAGAATGTGGTCAGGGTCAATGTTCCTGATTGCTGGCACAATGCGGTCGTAGAAGGCTAATAGACGCGTCCATTCAGAGTCGGCAGGTTCGTTCATAGGATTGTAGCCAGCGACCCAAGGGTTGCCTTTGTATCGTCGTGCGATGTGCTCCCAAAGGTTGATGGCTCGATCTTGGAAGTGCTTGTGGTCCCAGAAAGCAGCGTATCCGGTAGGGTTATCCGAGTGCCAATCCTGGTTTTGGCCACCAGGAAGCGCGTGGAGATCGAGGATAGTATAAATACCGTACTTGGCACACTGGTAAAAGAGAATTAGTCAGAGCAATTGGAAGAAGACGGCTGCAGGAAAGACTCACGAGATTGATGACTCTATCGACGTGCTTGAAACCCTCTTCCTTGATGACAAAGGGGTTCATGTCGTCTTCGAAATGTCTGTAGTTGAGACATAGACGTAGGCAGTTGAACTTGAGGGAAGCCAGAAACTCGGCGTCCTTCTCGGCGAAAAAGTATTCGAGAAACTTGTCGAAAAAGAAGTCGTGTTTTTCTTGGCCAAGGACCTTAAGAAGAGCAGCTCGAATCTGGTGTTCACGACCGGGGAATCCGTTCATGAAGTTTTCCATGAGCATCCATCCACCCAACGCAGTCTGCGAATTTGAGGTCAGCCAATGCGGCCATGAAGGGTTTACCCCGATGGACAACGAGGGTATGGGTCATGGAAGGCCACGATGACTTACGCCGCGCAGCAGAACTGCATCGCCGTTCGCGTCGACGATACGCTCACTGTCAGTTTTCAAGATTCCGGTAGTCATGGTATCAAGGTGTAATTGCTGTCAGTCCTTGGAATTAGAACATAAGGGCAATGCAAGTAGACAGATATCGGGCGCGCATGGGCGTCTCCTAAATACCCCATGGCATGACCTGCCCCAGGAGCATTTCCACTCTTCACATCTCATGATCATACCAATGGTATTGGCGTATGGGGAAGCTGTGGATAACGTGGGTTGTCGAGGATGAAGGACGAAGTGATCAGGTGGTTCAAAAATAATCGGGATATTTACCTAACTTTAGGATAAGATGCCACAATAACTAGGGCATATTTTGGGCTGAAGATTGACTAAAGTGCTTTATTTATTTTCTCACCTCTTACCTAAGTTTAGTAGAATCCTGGTTATTTGCTAGACCACCTGGTGGTGAACGCTTTCGGGGGAGGGATTTAGTTGCCCCTACACGGCATTGGAGGAATTTCTATCGAATCATGAGTCTTCGGGGCAAGCTTTTAGCTGCCCCTAATCTTTTGAAGTGGAGCATGAGTCGCGTACCCAAAGGGGATATCATTTAGCTCCCCCGAGCATATGTGATTGGCTCGCTTTACGTTGTCGTCTCCGCAGGATATAGACCACGAGTCTAGTCTATTGTCCAACCTCGCAAAGACTTCACAAATCGCCCCAGTAGTTTACCGTTCAATGAGCCGACAAATGGAACCACGCCCATGATCTCTTTGCGGAGTTCCCCCAGAAACTCTGATAAACCCCGCACAAAGTTGGCTGCAACGCTATTGAATTCATGGGGTGAGACAAACGAGCTCGCGAATGCTAACCAGGTTCGTGTTAGGTTGTTATGCCACAGAGGCAAAGCAAGACTTTCGTCCTGGGTTTTTATTATATCAAAAACATATATAAGGTGATTTTCCATCTGGGGTAGCTTTTCCTTCTCCCCTGGTCATCCCAACCACCACTCACATCATCTTCCTCGGTCTTCCTCCTGTACCATGAACATTCTTCGGAACCGTCTGCCAGCACCCAAGCAGGACTTGCTTGCAAAGCAAGCCCGTACGCAGGGGACTACAGATGTCGCTTACCAGCCTTCGCGAATCTCCCAGCTCTCCAGCGAGTCTACAAGCTGGTACAAGTCGGCGGCTCGGCGACGACTCTACCTTCTACTCTTCCCAGCTTGTGTTGTATCGTACGCAACAAGCGGATACGATGGAAGTATGATGAATAGCCTCCAAACTGTGTCCTACTGGGACGATTTCTTCGACAACCCTCGAGGATCTCAACTCGGACTCATGAGCGCCATTATGGCGCTTGGCAGTATCTGCTCCACCCCTATCGCCCCTTGGGTTGCCGACAGATTCGGTAGACGATGGGGAATCACTGTTGGAAGCATCGTTATGATTGCTGGTGCCATTATCCAGTGCGAGAGCGTCAACTTTGCCATGTTCGTCATCAGTCGGTTTATCTTAGGATTCGGACTCTCATTCGCCACAACTGCGTCTCCGAGCATGGTCAGTGAGCTCTCTCACCCGAAAGATAGAGTTACAATCACTGCTATTTGCAATACTTGGTAAGAAACTTTGATGTTGTGTTCGTTGAAGTCTACTGACTTAGTGCAGCTGGTTCTTAGGAAGCATTCTAGCGGCCTGGATCACGTACGGCACTCGGGTAATTCCAAGCACCTGGTCATGGAGAATTCCTTCTCTGCTACAGATGGTTCCCAGTATCATTCAAATCTCAACTATCTGGTTCCTACCCGAGTCTCCTCGATGGCTCATCTCGAACGACCGCGGCGAAGAGGCTCTCGAGGCCCTGACAAGATACCATGGAGAGGGTGTGAGGACTGAACTAGTGGAGTTGGAGTACGAAGAAATCCGAGCGGCTATTGAACAAGAGAAGCGTGAGTGGCCCTTCGGGTTATACGATATTATTGCTGACAACGCGCAGTTTCTGGGAACACGACTTGGAAATCCATGGTCAGCACCAAGGGTAACCGCTATCGCATGTTTCTAGTCGTTTGCATGGGTCTTATGTCTCAATGGTCTGGCAACGGATTGATCTCTTATTGTAAGTCCCCCTTTACCAGCGACATCAAGAGAAGAGTGACTGACAATTTGACTCTCCAGATCTGTCTCGAGTTATGGACACGGTCGGAATCACGGACAAGAAAACCCAGGCTCTCGTCAACGGCCTCATCAACATCTGGAACTGGGCCCTCGCCCTCACCAGTGCCTTTTTCGTCGATCGCGTCGGCCGCCGCCCTCTCTTCCGAATCTCTACAATTGGCATGCTCTTCGTCTTTACAGGATGGACCATTGCCTCGGCGCGGTTTTCTGAGACAGAAGCCAAGTCTGCGGGTGTCGCCGTTATGGCACTCATCTTTGTCTACGAAATCTTCTACTGCATCGCATTCTCACCTCTTCCCGTCGCATACTCAGTCGAGGTACTGCCATACTCGATCCGTGCCAAGGGAATGGGTGTTTATGTACTCGCGACAAAATGTGCTGTTTTCGTTAATCAATATGTGAACCCGGTTGGCTTGGACAACATTGGATGGAAATACTACATTGTCTATGTCGTGGTCCTGATTGTCGAGAGTTTCATCGCATATGGCTGGTTCCTTGAGACCAAAGGTAAAGCGCTGGAAGAAATCGCCGTCATCTTTGATGGAGAATGTGCGGATGTGACCCGGGATGACACCATCAAGTCAAAGGTCTTTAGCAGTGACATGCCGACGACCCTTGAACATGAGGATGTTGACCGCAAGGTCTAGTTTGAGTGCCTTCAGTTCTTATATAGCTGCTGTTGTTATTGTTCTGGATCGGCAGGTCGAGAGATTACTACTCCTTTAGTCACTCCAGCTATCACTTACCTGCCTAGACTATAGCCAGCAGACAATCCCAACTGTACATAGCGGAGGACTCGTTCATTTACTTGATGATTATAATACATTCTTCGATACATCGCCGTTGTGGTTTGCAGTGTGCGTAGTAAACTCCTCCTTGTATCACTATATATGCCCTGGGAATGTCGACTGATAATTAGTACGTTTCCGGTCATCAGTCACTCGTTATTAAAGCGGCAACGGGGTTCAAGTCACCGAGAGAGCGTAACGAAAACAGTCCATGCATGCTTCTGCAACATTCCATATTTGATGCGAGAAGGTATGATGATCTATGGTACGCAACCACAAACTATGCTATTTATTATTCACTTATCGCACAGGCTAGAGAACATAGGATGCACCTTGGTATAAAGAGTCTAATGGAAACCTTAAATGAGCCATCTCTGGCGGGAGGGACATGAGAGCGGGCATGTTTACTACTCTGCCTCTTACAACTTTGCTGGTGGTGTGAAAAGAAAGTCGTTGACCAATGTACCAGCAGCACGAGCAACACCAAAGCTAAAGACATACCCTCCACCACCAGTGCCTATCTTTGTCAATTGATGCCACCAGGTGAATTAATAAACAAATTAGGACTGAACTTACCGTATGCATGGACAATGTTTTGGCCGCCAGTGACTTCCTTCTCAACGCGCACACCGCCTGTCCTTGCAGGGCGTATCCCAACGTTATCGCGGATGATCTCCACATTCTCTAACTCGTTGCCCTTGAAGACATCAGGAGCATTCTCATGTACACGACGCAAGATCTATGAGAGTTAAAGATACATGTCGTGAGTGCGATATCAAGGTATCACTTACATCATTCCTCAGATCTACGTCCACGACCGGGTCCCTGGTTGGTGTAAGCGTGGAATACTGATGCAACTAGGGACAAGACACATCATAACTTACGTGTTATCGACTTGCTTTATCCCTCCAAGGATCGCTGTGCCGTCTAGGCGTGGAATAACATAGGTGTAGTCCTTACCGTGCCTCATCAAAATCTTGTTGTAGTTGGTCTTTACAAGAATTGTCTGACCGCGGACTTGCTGAACGTTTGGGTCGGCAACGTCGCGGAGAAATTTTGAGCCACATCCTGTTGCGTTGACAAGGACATCATGGCCCAGTCCTTTGAGATCCGCCAGTGAGTTGACTGTTTGCCGAAGAAAGGTAACTCCGCTGTTTTTGAGCCTCTTTGCCAACCATGGAAGAAATGTTGTAGGAGTCAAAACTACAGTCTTGTCTGTACGCAATACGGTCAGATATAAGCAAGAAGAATAGCATAGAAGGGCCAAACTCACATCTCATTCCCAGGATTACGCCCTTAGGAAGCTCTTCTTGCGACATCACGCGGAACTACTCAGCTGTCAACAATGTTTGAGATACTGTCGTACTCTGAGGTCTACGTACCTCGGGCATCAGATCTTGATACCAGATCTTATCGAGGGTTGTGCTGTCTTGGAAATCTTCCATTTCAATTCTCTATGACACGGTCAGTCGATATGCTTGGAGTATGTACCGTAAGGAATGCAACTCACCCTGACGCTGGACTCTGGGTCTGTGATTGCCAGTGACCAAAGATACGCGAACGAATCTCGCTGCATCTTCTGCTCGCTTGGCGTTGAACCATCCAGGCCGAGGAAAACGGCACCGGCCCAAGGGCTGGCCCAATCTAGGCTTTCATCATCCCCGGGGAGGTTTCGAGCAACAATAGTCACTTCATGGGCTCTCGATAGCATACTAGCAACAGCCATACCGACAACGCTACACACAGGTTAATTAAAGCGTTGCACGTGTTTTCCGTAGTAGCTTACCCGGCACCAATAACAGTAATCTTGCCCATGTTGGAAGAATGTCAGAAATGTCGTGTTCAAATAATGTTAGAGTCAGAATAGGGATGGCTGAACCGGGACAATGATGGTATTTGGAGTTGTAATCGTCAGAAAGAGTTTCCGGGCTGTTTTATACTACCAATCTGTTCCTGAGAGCATACCAACGACCCAAGAAGCCGCAGGTACTCCGCCCACAACCCCGATGGATCCAGAATAATGATGATAAGATGGTGGCTCGAGCGTATCAGATATCTGTCTGGAATTGATCGGACCCAGAATGTTGTCACGCATTGCGGCAAATGTGACCGGCTGGCTGATAACAGCGTCGTGAATACCGGTCTTCTCGGGGAATACCACCGATGTCAAGGAAAGGGCCCATATTTCCGGTCATTCCCCTCACTTTAGCCTCTTCTTGATAGTAGTGTGGCCAATCACTGAGCCAGAAAGATGATAAAGCTTGCACTAGGTAAATACCACCGAGTCTAAGATGACTCGCTTGAGTTTCCCGACTCACCCGATCAGGTTTGAAGCATGTCAGGGCTTTGCATCCCCCGCACATACGGGGTTTCCCCAGATAAGCCAAGATAAGTGGACTGAAGGCATTGCGCTGCAAGTTTGGGATTGGACGCCCATGTCATTGAGCTTGTCGAGTATATATCAGGCGCGAACCGCTGGCCTGTCATTGAATTCAATGTGAATCATTCAGTCCTACTACATCTTGATCCAGCAAGAAATTGAACTTCCGCTCTCGCTCTTCCGCAATGGCTACTATTACCGACGACAAACTTCATGCAGAAGACGCGCACGACACTGCCATGGATGTCGCCAAAGGTTCGGTTCATGTACATACCGAATACGACGAGTATCTAGATCTGCGTCGAGAGTTTACTGGTCAACGCCTACAGAAACTGGTTCGGAAGGTCGAGTAAGTTGAAGTTCAATGCTGAGGCTTCCACGGCAGTTGTACTAATTGCGAAAATAGTTGGCATGTTCTGCCGCAGTTGATTATAATCTACTTGATGTCCTACGTCGACCGTACCAATGTTGGTATGCTACCGGTGCTTCCCAAAGGTGATACGCTCCCCAAGACAAGTATTCTGACACATGTACAGGCAATGCCAAATTATTCGGTGCGATTCCAGATATGGGCATGACGGGACAAGATTGGAATACAGCTCTCTCTGTGTTCTTTGTCACCTACGCGGCAGGTGGTGTGTAAGTTTGAATCCAGTACTTCATATCAAGAAGTGCATTTACTGACAAGAGGCCCTACTAGACCTTCGAACATCGCCCTGAAACGATTCGGTCCCAAGGTACGATCGCCCATTCAAAAGATGATCACATAGCCTAACGTAATCTTGGAATGTAGATTTGGTTACCGGCACTCTTGGGAACCGTGTCCTTGGTCTTGATATTCTCATCGATGCAAAACAACAGAGCTGGGTGGACAGCATTTCGCGTGTGTAGGTCACCACGCTTTTCCACGTGCATGATAGTGCCCAGCTGACAGAACACCAGTACTAGGATTTTTTGAAGCTGGTATGAAGCTGTCTACAGGTCACTCACACGGCTTGTCCTCCAACTAACTGCTTTATAGGTATCTTCCCCGGATGTTCCTTTATCTTGACTTATTGGTATTCTCCTGCTGAGATCCACTCACGAATGACAATCTTCTACTGTGGCGCGTCCGCGTAAGTTCAGAAAGTGACAAACTTGGTTCATTATACTCACAAGCTCTACAGTGCCGGTGCTTTCTCCGGACTCTTGGCTTACGGCATTGGGCACCTGGACTATACTTGGGGATATCGTGGTTGGCGTTTCATTTACTGCATCGAAGGTGAATACGCGGACGGCTATAAACCATGAAGTCATATTCTAACCTTTCGTTCCACAGGTCTCTTCTCGCTGCTTCTCGCAATTGTCGGGTTTTGGGTTCTCAACGACACACCGGCCAAGGTCACAAAATGGCTCACTCCTGAAGAAAAGAAATTCCTGATCCTACGCAATCGATATGCAGCAGGTGGAGAAACTGGTATTGCCGAAAAGGAAGAGTTTTCATGGAAGGCTGCGAAGGATGCCTTTACGGTGTGTTCTCTTTGCCTACCTTCGATCTGCCTTACCTGACTGACGCTAACATCTTTGTAGTCCTTTCACATCTACGCGGTGTGAGTTTACGTGTTTCCTATTGGAAACGAACAGTCACTAACACCCCTCCTAGTGCCTTGATGGAGTTCACTCTTTGTGTTACTGTCTACGGCTATTCATTCATTTTACCCACCATGTGAGTGATCGTGCTGGGCAATTTCGAAACGTACCCAAACAGCTAATGTCATAAAAGTATCAGCAACCTAGGCTACACCGCTGCTAATGCTCAAGCAATGACAGCCCCGCCTTACATCTTTGCGTGTATTGTCACTGTCTTCTCGGGTTGGGCAGCGGATCGTTACAAACAGCGAATGCTTTCAGTCGTCTTGCCCAATAGTCTGGCTGCTTGGTTAGTTCTAAACGAAGTCCAATCATCCCCTCAGCTTTGGTTAGTACTGACAATACCTGATAGCGGCTTTATCATTATGATGGTAACCTCCCGGTACCCTCACTTACCTGGAGTGACATGTGAGTTACAAATACTCCAGCGATTCTAAGTTGTGTCAAGTCATCTTACACGGTTATTTTAGTGCTCGGAGTGTTTCTCACTACGGCTGGCCTGTATCCTATCTCCCCAGCTGTGACAGCCTGGATCGCACTCAACTGTGCTGGGTCAATGAAGCGTGCTGTGGGTATCGGTGCCATGATCTCGTTTTCTCAACTTGGTGGGGTAAGTAGTCTGTTCTTGAAGGGTTAGCTTGCTGTATGACTGACTTTCCGGTTTGCAGATTGTTGGTTCCAATATCTATATCGCAGGACAATCTCCTACTTATCCAGTTGGATTCGGAATATCTCTTGGCATGCTTGTTGTTTTCGGTATCATCTGGCCTATCATTTACTACTTCATGCTGAAGGGAATCAACAAGAAACGGGCTGCAATTCCGATCGAGGAGGTTCAGGCCAAGTACTCTGAGCAACAGCTTTCCGAGATGGGCGACCGAAGTCCGTTGTTCAGGTACTCTACATAAGAACGCAAATGGCTACATCTCAAGATCCTGCTAAGCAGAATATTTTCTGTTGAAATACTCCTAGATCATGGCAACATGACATAGCATATGATTCAAATACCAGACGAACTTTCTGTAATTTACTTGTCGTTCGTAATTCTCTATGATGGTGACCATCACTGTTTCCACAACAAGTTGTAATTACTCGCATAGCCCCCTCTAGCTTTGCTTCCTTCGTAATGGTCTTGAAAACGGTACTTCACTGTAGTCTGATAAGTGTTGTAAGATTGTAGTTATCTAAATCCAACGTGATCCGAGTTTATTCGTCGAGACTTGGTGCCTGGGCTGCAGTCTGTAGGTTAGTTATAGTCTTTGCGCACTGATATCTAATGACCCCACTGTGGATTTCGGTCATAAATTAATTTAAGTCACGTCATCTCCCTCCCCCACAGTGATTTCCCTTTCCTTAAGCCAGCCACTCATTTTCGTTGACCAGGGCTATTTCCAGTCGATCTGGGGCACTCTTGCAAGCTAATCAGCCATCAGTAAAGTAGACGCATTGGTACTGTGACCAGCTGCGCGTCTATTGCCTGATTTTAGATAAGACAGCGACATGAGTGCGTCATCTACCACCTTGCCCGAAATTCGCCGAAACGGCGGGCGACGGAGTACGGCTTGTCAACGTTGCCACAAGCAAAAAGTGAAGTGCTCCAGAGGTAAGCAGTCTATCTGTGGCTCGGTAAGGTTACAACCAGAGTCGCTCACCTTTGGTAACAGAACGGCCTTGTCGAAACTGCCAATCCGCCCGAGTTGACTGTGTTTACGCTGGCCGCGATAAGCTGCTCACTGTTCCAGAGAGCTACCTACGAAGCCTGGAGGCCGACCGAGGAAGGTTTCAATACAGCCCCCAGCTTAGCTCTCACACCGGGATTGAAGATGAAGGTACCATTACATCTGATACTCGCAAGGACAGCTTTGGCCACCATACAGTTGAGAACTCGGCAGCTGAAGCATTCCTGGCAAAGGTCAATCAACTAAGGCATGATACAACCTTCTCTGCGGCCTCCGATCCGTCTCCAGTTGAGCCGGGTGTTTCCAATGACAGCGCAAAATCTTCGCTTCTTTCATCCAGCTATGATTACTTTCGGCTTGCCTTTGATACATCGCGTACGTTAAGTGCGTCGGGTTTGGCTGGCTAGAGTCAAAAGCTGACCGTGGCGATAGACTCACCGATATCTCTCAACTTGCCTCCTTACCCTTACGCAAATCACTTACTTGAGCAAATGGAGATATACATGGGCCATGATTACCATTGGTTCCTAAGACGAAGATTCAAGGAGCGAATGGACTCAACTTACAAGACCTCGGGATCGTTGGAATCAAGGGACCGGCTGTGGCTATGCCGATTGTTGATAGTCTTCGCGCTTGGAGAGACTTTTGTCAACTACCATACTCCAGTCATTCACCTGGGTCCGACTACGACCCAATCGTACGGTCAAGATCCTCAACCAGAACAGCTTGCGGCCAGAACACCCCCGCCTCCTCCTGGCACGACCTTCTTTGAGCAGGCATTGGTGCTACTCAAACTGCCTTTTGAAGAGCCAAGCCTAGAGCATATCGAGATCCTAAACCTTGCTGCAAGTCTGACCCGGTCTCAATACGACACCATGTTAGCTAACACATGTCTAACAGACGTTTTATTCATACTCGCTCAACCGAAAAAAGGCCGCGTACATGTATGCTGGTATGAGCGCCAGAATGTGCAACTTACTAGGTCTTCATCAATCCCCACCACAGACATATTCCATACTGGACAAGGAACACCGAAAACGCGTTTGCTGGACTTCCTATTGTCTTGATAAGATGACGAGCAGTGAGCTGGGCTTGTTACCATCGTTTCAGCCTAGTCAAATAAAGTTGGACTACCCGACTGATCAACAGCTTGAGCCAGGAGATGCCGACCAGTTCTTCGAGGCAGATTTCCTACGTGCACGTATCCAACTGACTCTTATGAAGGCTGAAGCGGACATCTTCATCGATCTCTGGCAGTCTATCAGGGATGATATTCCTGACGGCGAGCGAAGGGTGCGGCCAATTCTACTGAAGTTGGAAAATTGGCTGCACGAGTTGCCTGCATCATTGAAGTTCGATTGTGAAGCTGGTATGCCAGAGGCGATGACGCAGGCGCCGAACACGCGCTCACTAGCTTCTTTATATCTGCGGTGGCAGCAGGTAGGTTGTGTTACCACTCGCCTGATATACAATGATTGTTGACCCGTTTACTGTAGTGCTTTATCCTTTTGCTTCGGCCTTTCTTCCTCAAACAGATCACATACATTGTTTCTGACGAACTTAGTGAGCCATATCAGGATCACAACCTCAAAGTTCTTAGTGACACATGTATTCGTGCTGCTCGGTCGAACCTCTCTATCGAGATTGGTCTCTGGCGACGTGAGAGGATCGGTAAGTTATCAATTCCATATCAATTGCTGCTGTTCTAACAACAATCTTGACAGCCAAATTTGGGTTCTGGGATAGCTTGCATCTTTTCTCGAGCTTGACCATATTCTCTTTGGCCATCTCTGTCAACAGAAGAAGACCGGGTAGTTTCGACGAGAAGGACACTGATCCCGCAACTTACTCCACAGCAAAAGATCTTCTGCACGACCTAGTAAAAGCTGGCAATCTGGCAAGTAAAGGACATGAGAAGATGTTACAAGATGTAGAAGCTCTAGGAGAAGTGCTGGGATCAATGCAGACAAACGCATCTGATTTTATGCTCGAACAATGGGACATGGATAATTGGATGGCTCAGGTGTTGAGCATGGATTCTAGTTCTTTGCCATTCTATGGCTTTGAAGAGGGTTGATCTATTGGTGTAAGACGATATCAATACTGCGTCCTGAAAAGACATTGGAGACGTGGCAGTTAGAAAGGGAATACTTGTACAACACACATTTTGAGGTTCAACCTCCGGCAAATCTATCCGAGATAACTGGAGATAAGTTTATCATTGGTATGCGAGTGATATAATGATACCATCGGAGATGATGTGGAGCCAACTTGTATCTCGGATATAGCAGGTAAAAATCTGGGTCCGGCTCTTGACATCGGCTTTTCAAGACACCCACTCTTGGCCGTCAGTTCCGATCTTGTTTATCCACATGGGAGGGACCTATAGCAGAAAGATAATGGAATTGGAACGGACAATGTTTCAGTCATGGCGCAAATGATCTCAATTTTGCAACACTCATGGCATGTTTAGCGGTACCTCAATTATAAATGTCGTTGCTGGCTCGTTATCTCCGATAGTGGTAATGTTGGCCAGAGCGTTAGATGGTCCGCCAATTGCAACAGATAATTTGTAGATGATGCAAGAGTCACTTACCATGACTCACCACATGAAGATTGTAGACGACTAGATATCGTGCTTATACCCAACCCTATCTGAATCATCCTCACACTGATGCTGCGTGACGTTTCACCAGCAACGCCCACGATCTCAAGACATCTGCTATTCGTTCAAACTCTTCGAAACGTGGACGGCAATAGCGGCACGGGCTAATCATGCGGCTCCAATTAATCATCGGGAGCTAGTGACGTACAGTGACGATCGAGATGATGTAGATCCAAGGCTTGTCTTGTCGAGATTCCTCGGTTCGCAGTGGGCCTTCGGTTTCGTGTTGACTGCCGTGCTAGCCCCATGCCGGCCGTTTTAGTGTCCGTTGCGGGCCGTTAAGTGTGAGTGGACTAGTTCCTTGCATGTTTGACGCCGAGAACCCGAACCTTTTGCTATCTTTACTAAGGGCACCAATAGTTGCACGCTGAAGCGGGCGGAAGGTCATTGCTTGCGCAGTTGGACCACTCATCTTGACTCAGTGCAATCGGACCTTTAGCAGAATGGCCAGAGTTATCTTTGTGGGAGTACCATTCGCCTCCATAGCAGCAGGCACGTATAAAGACGAGGTTTTCGCAGCTGCCGGAAATGTGGTCTATCATTCCCTCGCAATCAATCACCGCGAAACTATTCAATGGCGAAATCAACACGAAACATCGAACACCTTGATGCTCCCGCCTCGGGTGGTGCTGGAAACTCACAATCTTCAGCACCAAAACATCAAAACGAGACAAGCAAGCAAAACCAAACTGACGCCAACAATGCTCCAGCTTCGACCTCCCAGCATCGTGTGCTCATTAGCCTCATTGAGAAGATCACATCCGAAGACCCTACACGTCCATTCACCTATATCCCCGTATCATCTGATGCAAAGGATGGCTGGAAGGCCGTCACATTCGATCAACTCGCCCACGCCGTTGACTATCTGGCCTACAATATCTCAAAATCCACTGCTAACTCGAAGGATGAGTGCCCTACCGTAGCCTATATTGGCCCCAATGATGTCCGGTACCCTATGATGCTATTGGCTTGTATCAAGGCTGGCTGCAAGGCACTCTTTATCTCTCCTCGCAATACGACTGCTGTCCAACTATCGCTGTTTCAAGCAACGGACTGTGACAGTCTCTACTATGCCGAGTCGTTTCAATCAACTATGAAGCCCTGCCTCGACCAGCGAACGATGGAAGCTGTCACGATTGACAGTGTCGACCATTTACTTGGCGTTACTTCAACTCAATTTCCCTACAGCAGATCCGCCGATCAGGCTAAATGGGATCCTCTTGTTGTTCTGCATACCAGTGGCTCAACAGGAATCCCGAAGCCAATCATTGTGCGACAAGGAATCTTATCTGCATTTGACGCTTTACAGAACTTGCCAAAGTGCCAAGACTCTTCTTTTGTTTTTACGGAGTGGGCAAAGCGAGCGACTAGGATCTTCATTGCTATGCCTATGTTCCATGCTGCAGGGTCTTACTCGACAATAGCATCGATATACCTTGGCCTTCCTACAGCCATGCCACTTCCAAACAAGCCTATGAGTGTTGACACGGCGTTGGATTGTCTAACACATGCTGGTGTCGATGCTGCGATGCTGCCTCCTTCCATCATCGAAGGGCTCTCAGCATCAGAAGAGGGTGTGCAAGCTCTAACAAAGCTTTCCTTTGTGGCATTTGCAGGTGGTAAGTTGCTCATTCCACCTCCTTTTCGTTTAGTGTTGCGAAAAATAACCAAAGGACAGGGAATCTTTCGCCGGTGGCAGGTAATACTCTCGTAGAAAGAGGTGCCACTTTGAACAATCTCATCGCATCGACTGAGTGAGTACTTGAGCATAGCCCGTTTAGATCTTGAGCTAACGAGAGAAAGATATTTCCCCTACGCCTCCTACTTTCCTACTGATCCAAAACTTTGGCAATACTTCATTTTTGACAGTAAAGTCATGGGAATTGACTGGCGCCCTTATGAATCAGACGGGTATGAGCTTGTGGTCCGCCGTAACGACCCTATGGACCCCGGTGTTCAGTCGTGCTTCTACACTTTTCCTGAACTATCAGAGTGGTCTACCAAGGACATCTTCCAGCCTCACCCTACGCTCAAGGATCACTGGTTGTATAAGGGCCGCGCTGACGACGTCATTGTATTCTCGAACGGTGAGAAACTGAATCCAGTTTCCATTGAGGCTACTGTGACTGGGCATCCTCTGGTCAAAGGCGCCATTGTCGTGGGGCAAGAGAAGTTCCAGGCAGCCCTCATTCTTGAGCCCGTTCCTGATGTTCTACCTAAGAATGACATGGAAGCCAAAGAATTCATTGAAAAAGTCTGGCCGTTGATCGAGAAAGCAAACTCGGAAACAGTAGGACACGGTCGGATTGCTAGAAACTTTGTCACTGTCGCAGATCCAATATTGCCCTTTCTCCGCGCTGGAAAAGGTACTGTACAGCGAGCGAGCACTCTCAAGCTGTACCGTGACTTCATTGAGTCGCTATACGAGAAGGCTGATGTAGCTGGTGAGGGAGAGGCTCCTATCGACCTGGATTTTACTGATGGGCAAGCCTTGACGCAATCCATCATTCATCTCTTCGAAGATAAGCTTGGAGTCGACGCGCTTGAACCGGGCACAGACTTCTTCTCGGCGGGAGTCGATTCGTTACAAGTGATGACGGTATCGAACCTGCTACGGTTTGCACTACAGAAAGCAGACGTTGATGCTACGACGATCGCACCCCGAGTTATCTACCGTTATCCAACACCGAAAGATTTAGCCGCCTACATTCTTTCTATCCAGACCGGATCCGTTGAGCAGGATGAAGAGTCTAAAGAGGTCAAAGAAACCGAGCGACTTGTTTCAAAGTACACTGAAAACCTGCCCACGCCGAGGAGTGGAAAGCAACAACCTTTGAGTAACGACCAAACCATCATGATTACCGGAACAACAGGCTCCCTAGGAGCGTACATGCTTGACAGACTGTGCAAGCTGCCTTCAGTAAAGAAGGTCGTTGCACTCAACCGGGGCGAGGATGGTGGTCTATCTCGTCAACCTTCCGTCAGCGAGTCTCGTGGTTTAGCAACCGATTTCTCCAAGGTCGAGTTTCTGCAGGCTGATCTGTCCCTTCCTGATCTTGGTCTGGGCGAGTTCAAGTATGAGGCCCTTCTCGCCAGCGTCGATCGCATCGTTCATAACGCCTGGCCTGTGAACTTCAACATCAGCGTGTCCTCTTTCGAGAGCTCCATCCGCGGCGTGCGTCATCTGGTCGACTTCTCTTCTGCGGCAGCCAAGAAAATACCTGTTGTTTTCATCTCAAGCATTGGTACTGCCGATGGATGGTCATCTTCTGAGAGTGTGCCTGAAGAAGCGCTCCATGATATGAGTTTGCCACAGATGGGTTATGGACGCTCTAAGCTCGCCGGGAGTCTTATCCTGGATGCAGCAGCAGAGAAGTCTGGAGTCCCTACCGCTTCAGTGAGAGTGGGACAGATTGCAGGTCCAAGGGGAGACAAAGGCATGTGGAATCGTCAGGAGTTTATTCCAAGTCTCATCGCAAGCTCGGTATATCTGGGAGCTCTGCCAGACCATCTAGGGACACAGCAAGAAGTTGCTTGGACTCCTGTTGAGGACATTGCCGGACTCATCCTCGACGTTGCCGGGGTCACGGCTCCGAAGGCCGTCTCTGAGATCTCGGGATACTTCCATGGAGTCAACCCGACGGCTATAGATTGGTCCAACCTAGCTCCTGCTGTCAAAGACTTCTATGGAGACCGGATGAAGATTGTGAGCTTGGAAGACTGGGTGGAAAGGCTGGAGGCCAGTGAAAGGGAAAAGGACATGGTGGTTGACAAGAATCCTGGTGTCAAGCTTCTCGACACATACCGGGCTTTGTTGGAGGCAAAGAAGCAAGGTCAGACTATGAGGTTCTCCATGGAAAAGACCCAAACCCATAGCCCTACTATCAGGGAGGCTGGGCCCATCACTCCAGAGCTGATGAGGAACTGGTGTCGCCAATGGGGATACTAAGACATGTCTTGCACATAGTACGAGTCCAACAGAGTAGAATATCAGCGAACGTAAAACATGATCAATTATTCTTTTATTATCGAGCCTGTAATCCCCCTATGAATTCCATGATGTCTGTTATTGTTTTGATCCCTTTGGCCCACAGAAACACCTTTTAAAGACGAGGTCCAGGTACTTCAGTTGCTGGAACGACTGCAAAGTCTTCCGCTTTGTAGTTCTGAGGCCAAATTCCATTCTTACCCGGAGCTAGAATGCCCTTGGGGTCGAGAGCATTCTTGATCAGGGTGTTGAGATGCATCTGAGCATTATTGTTGAAGTTGTACGTCTGTGCAATCTGGTCCATCAGAGCTAGATGCGTACGATACTCACCCCATCCTCTCTGAGCGGCTTCATCTATCAGCGTGCAGATGAGTTTGTGTGCCCGACGACATGAATCCTCATCTTCGCGGTTGAATACCAAACACACGATATGATGCAT
This sequence comes from Fusarium sarcochroum, assembly GCA_013266185.1. Classification (NCBI taxonomy): domain Eukaryota; kingdom Fungi; phylum Ascomycota; class Sordariomycetes; order Hypocreales; family Nectriaceae; genus Fusarium; species Fusarium sarcochroum. The sequence goes on along the minus strand of JABEXW010000980.1, from coordinate 8,892 downwards.
CTCGCGCATGCCGACGACAAAAGTACCGATAAAATCGAAGCCAGCTTCCTCACAACGGGTACGGGTGAGGTGATACTGCGCCATGGCATCGTCCCCAGTGACTTTTGCGATGGGTGAGAAGAAGAGATGTGCGCCATTGGGAAGCCAGTTTCTATCTGCCATCAGCTGATAGTTCTGTAGGGAATGAACATGTTTGGGTAGGGGACAGAACTTACACCCATTCTAGTTCGGTACAAGTAGGAATACCTTGCATGGTAAGGTGTCTCGTTTGTAACACGACGTTGTCTGGCATATCCTCAGGAAAGTAGAACTTGGCGCCAGGGATTGCCGAGAATGACTGTTTGACAACCTCCCACATGGCCTTTCTGATGGGCTCGGGTCCGTAAAGCGCCCCGTAAAAGTTCCATCGTCCTAAGTTCAGCTTCTTTGCTATCTCATCAATCTCTTTATCGTTGAGCGGCTTCTTGGACGTAGTGTATGAAGCACGATTGCCCTAACCAAGTTTAGCGACGATTTTGCGTGGAGTTTTATCTTATCTCATACCATGACCGCTGCATCTAGAAGGACATGCCTAACAGTGGGTACATTCTGGAGTACCATTGATGTTCGGAGCGGCCTGATAATCTCAATGGCCTTATGAAGATCCTCGTCTCTAGGGATAGTGATCATGTATGACTGATAGCCACCTGGGTTAACCATAAGCCAGACGCCCATCTTGACGACGATGCCAAGCGAGGACTGGGTGAAGATGCCGTCGTTGTATGGGCCGAACCCGTAGTTGAAGAGTTGCCATGCGGAGTTGGGTTCTTGCTCATGTGGTGGTGCGTTGGGATCTGCATTCGGATTGGGCAGTGCACCCATTCCTGTACGGACGAGGGTACCATCTGGCAGGACGACTATCAAGAAGAGTCAAACCTGGCCCATGCAATTGGAAAAGGGGACATTATTACCTTCCATGCCACAATGCATCATAAAATGGTCACCTATTTGATAGTCAATGGCTGATTTCCCATGAGTCCTCGCAATGGAAGTAACTCACCATATGGCGTGTAGCCAACCCCTCGCTCAGTGGTATTTCCGAGAATAGACCCCCCACCTAGATCAGGGACGTCGACCCAAAGCTTATCACGAAGGTTATTGTCCACTAGGTACTGATGAAGATCGGTATATGTCACACCGGGCTCAACTAGAGCGTAAGCCCCGTCGACATCAACGTTGAGGATTCTGTTCATGTGCTTGCCCAGATCGAGCGCAACAGAACCTGGAACTCGTGGGGCAGCCCCGCCATATCCGACGTTTCGGCCAACGGATAATGGCCAGAGAGGAACGCTGTATTTATTCGCGAGTTTGACGATGGATTGAACCTCGGAGACGTCGCGAGGGGTGATGACGGCTGAGGATATGAAGTGCTCTTTACCCGCAATATGGAACATGTCGTGGACCTTGCTTTGATCAAGATAGTCCTGCTTATTGAATTGCCCACTGCTGCTGACGATTGTCACATTATCTGAGCCGCTGACTCCCTTGGCCTCCGTGATGAATGTCTGGAAAGTCTCGCTTGATATCTTGGGGGGCAAGACAATAGGATCGGCCGCGGATCCGGTTGACTCTGCATTCTGCTTGGACTGATGCGACATGTTGAGAGGGAATCACGATGGTATAGAAAGTAGAGTGTGAAGTTATGATAAGGAGATCAATCAGGAAAAAGAAAGGAACTATGAGCTTACGCAGTTGGCCTCGAACCTGGTTATATATCCCTACGTGGAAGTGGGAACGTGAGCGACTGCACGCAAGTAGGGAATAATTCATTCACTTGAGGGACTAATTCCCTGGTTACAAGGTCCACCCCGAGGGAAGATCTCTGTCGATCTGCACGCATACAGGTGCCAATTATCTGAAGTGGACCGACTCGCGGGATCGTGTTCAATGCCGAGTGGCGGTGGGGGATTGTCCGGCGGGGGGACGACGTCCTGCGGTGCATGTGCTGCTGTGTAACGTCAGCCGGGGGGTAACATACGAGGATTACAAGGTGGAAATCGTCGAGGTATCTTGATAGTGACTGGTTTGGGTTTAACCAATTGTTTTAAATGTTCACTTAGCACAGACTCCCAAGAATGCGACCAGGCAGGTGGGTCGGTAAATAATCGATACTTTACCTAACTTTAGGTAAGAAGCGATAAAATAACACTTTAGCCAATTATTACCCTAAAATATGTTCAAGTTTTATAGTAACTCATCCTAAAGTTAGGTAAAGTGTTGATTATTTACCGGACCGCCTGCCAGGGCAAGGGAACGATAACGATGATACAGTACTAACAGTAATTACTACAACGTCGGTGCGCGGGGTTATGTTGCTTACCTTGAGCATTAATGATCTGATTATGATTAAGCATAAGTATTTGTGGACCGTTGAGCGCGACGTATGCTCGAGTGCGACGTTGATCCACGAAAGCCGAAGCCATACGCTTTACTCCTCTCTAGCATCTTACCACTTCGTCGTTCGAGGGACAAATTATACCAGTTTGAATGCCTTAATGAGAAGTTTACATCTAAGTGTACAGGTATCATATCTTGGGTGCAACTTTCAAGAGCTTCGCATTCACATTAGAGATGTCCATCTATCTTTGTATCTACCATGTCTTGATCTATAGAGTCGGATAACATAACACCACCGAGCACGTCAAGTGACTGTTGCTAAGTCAATCTGCACAAAGGGCTGCATGATATATGGCCTTCCTTGCCAGATGGCCACGAACTACAGCGGTCAGAACTTGAGCACCAGTTTACCAGCCTATCGCCAAATTTAGCTATCGTAGTGGACAAGAGTGGAAAGTCTTACCGTCGCAGGCTTGTGCGCAACCTGATCAAGCTCTTCGAAACTCGTCAGGGTCACTTTAGGCTTTACAGACCCTCTACGAACAAACTCGAGGGCCTCCAAGGTCTCTGTTCTTGTACCCACTAGTGTTCCGATGACGGTAATGCCTCGATCGATTACCGTCAAAGGATGTAGGCTCATAGCTTGGTCAGGCGGTGGAATGCCAACACAAACCAGTGTTCCAAACACTGCGAGGATTTCAAGTGCGCTCTGATAGGCTCTTCCTGATCCTGCCGTGACAATAACTGCCCTCACTCCCGCCTCGTTTGGAGTAAGCTTCCTCAAGCTAGCTGCCATGTCTGGTGCAGAAGCATCGAGATACGCCTCTGCTCCCAAGGACAGGCAAGATTTCTCATGAGGTCCAACATCGATAGCAGCTACGCGATAGCCCATCGATTTGGCATACTGAACTGCCAGCCCTCCAACGCCACCTGCCGCTCCTACAATCGCAACCCATTCTCCTGGAGTGGCTTTGCATGTCTTCAGAGCTTTGTAGGCTGTTACTCCGCCGCATAAGATAGGTGCGATATGCTCATCAGGAACACTTTTATCTTCAGGTATCGTCAGGATATACCGACTAGGAATGACGCAGTACTCAGCAAAAGTGCCGTCCCATTTGCGACCTGAATTCTGCTGCTCTAAACATCGGGTTTCGCCACCGGGCTCACGACAGCAAGAGCAGCGACCACAAACATCACGAACCCAGGCTATGCCAACCCTATCGTTCGTTTTGACGATGCTAGGATCTACCCCGGAGCCGATTTCGACAACGCGGCCTACGCCTTCGTGGCCGAGAACATCGCGACATGGACCCAGGTGACCGGCTGCGAGAGACAAGTCCGTACCGCAAATACCGGTGACGGAGAGCTTCACGAGAACCTCCCAAGGGCGGAGTTGAGGTCTATCCGTTGAGCGTATCTCAAAGTTGAACCCAGATTCTGATCGCTGCGAGGGGTGAATTTCTTGTATCAGGCTAAGATATGGGCGGGTTTGACTCACAACAACAAAGGCGGCTCTATGGTTGTTATCTAGATCGCCACTCATGGTTAGTATCGTGCAAGTAACAGTCTAGTTTTTGCAGTTGTTTGATTCCGGTTGTCGAGTATAAAGCTGACACTTGACTCAGCTTTTGTCGAAGTAGTGTATGCTTTAAGAGAACCGACGAGAGGTGGTCCCTCTAATAACTATCCCCCGATGGGTTAGCACGGCCCAACTAGCGCCAGGAGGATTCGAATGCCGACGTGATAACCGAGATTACGGAAACCCCACTCAGCGGCTCACGTACCCCAGATTCAAGATGCGGAGGTGGGGGAATTCCCGGTGGCACTGTAGGATATCTGCGGGGGTGGTGGAATTCCCTCCAGATGAGATCCATTGTAGCAGTGCCCGGTCATCTTCATTCTACCCATCTGGCCTGCCGATAGCTGGGTCCATCAACGTTGACAGTGTGCTTTCGATTGCCGATGCTGCACGAGCCCGTTGAACCGTGACTCAGCCGTTCTGAGTTCCAGCTGCATACCTCCTCGTCGAATTTCAGCCCTGAGTGACCCGCCAACATACAGTCACAAGTCCCATACCTCCATTCGGCTATTGCTAGGATGGCACAGCTCCAGTGTTCGGTCTGCTGCGCTCAATTTGCGAAATCAGGTATGTTTACGTCACATGTATCTGTGTTTTAATCTTTCTTATGTACTCGTTGCCGTCTTGCAGTATCTCTAACTGACAATGTTTGCACTACAGACCATCTTGCACGTCATCAGCTGTCTCGTAGGTCCATGCTTGTTCTCGTAATTGTCTGAACCCTTGCTTACCTTAACAACTCCAAGATGGCAATCAACGTGCGTACACGTGCGAGTTTTGCCCTCTGAGCTTCAATCGAAGGTAGGTCATCCATCGCATGCATCTTGATACAGTGTTAAGTCATGCCAGAGACGCACTACTTCGACATTGGAGAACGTGCAAGAGTCGTATCGAGTCGGGACTCCGGCCTCTTATCTTACCGCCCAAAAAGCGAGGAAGAAAGCTCAATGCGTGTCTACGGTGCTCACAGCTGAAGAAGAAGTGCAGCGGAACGACACCATGCGTAGCCTGCGCTGATCGGGGCCAACAATGCGCTTATCCAAAGTCTTGGGGGGCAGAGACAGCATCGTTTGTTGAGAAGTCTTCGGCTCCCACAGTGTTATCCATCTCACACAACTTAAACATGGAGGTTGGCCAATTGCCACAAATATTTGTGCCCGAAGTTGATCTTTTCTCGGCCGACCTGGCGGATGGAAATATTACCAATTGGTGGCCATCGGCGAATGAAATCCCAGACCACTCCCAAGACCGTTCTCAAGATACACTTTTCCCGTTTTCCCTCCTCGGTGAGGACCAAGCCTTAGATGTCCCTCTACTCAACTTCGCCAACTGTCCACCAGCTTCTGGTCATCAATGGAGTTCATTCATCAGCAGTCCGATCTGGCCGTCCTTGGTAACAAACTCAAGCTTTCTGCGCCTCGACATTCGTTTTTTGGCCAATATCACCTCAACTCATGGCATGGCAAACTCATTCGAAATTGGAAACTCGTTGGCCCGAAAAAGGACAATGTCTAACATGGTGCAACGCTATAACATACCATTGATAGCTAACCCGTATGGAAGAGCACAACAGGCAAGGGTTGAGACCAGCCATAGCGAAGATGGTGTTTTTCCTACCGATAGAGATGCTGAACATCCCTTATCGTCAAAGTCGCAAGATATTGTTCGGGGTATTCGAGAGGCGCTTTCGAATGGCGCATCATCTCATGCTTTCAAGCTCAACTCATCCCAGTCATCGGAACGTGCCTGTGCTCGGTTCTTCTCTCCGCCAAATCTTGAAAGGTTTATAAGCATGTTTTGGCGTTTTTGGTATCCCAACTGGCCCGTCTTTCACGAACCAACATTTGACATAAGACAAAGGCCGGCTCAGCTCATAGCAGCGCTGTCGCTCATTGGGGCTTGCGTTAGTCCTGAGAAGATCGATCGAGACCGGGCAATATCGTGGCTCGAAGTCGTGGAAGACTGGGTCTTTTCTGATTCTGACTTCTCGGAGGATGCAATTCCTCAGACAGATGACGAATTCATGCTATCTCAGGTCGATTCTCGACTTGACAGCATTCGTGCGGCGTATGCTCTATTGATCGTCATGACATGGGAGGGTGATATCACACATATGACAAGAGCACGAAGGACTAGGTTCACAGAGACTGTTTGTGTGAGCCGGAGTCTTTACTTCTTCTGCGCATTGCAGAACTCTGAACCCAATGAAGCTGCTTGCAGCGCCCTTTCAAGGTGGAGGCTATACTCTTTGAGAGAGGAGTGTATTCGAACACTGGTGTATGTTTTCATGCTCGACTGTGCGTTCGTCATGTTCAACAACACAGCCCCACGCATGGTGGTTGGTGAACTGCAGTTTAGTCTCACAAGCCCTGAGGCTTGGTTTCATGCTTTAACCTCGGACGACTGGTTGAAGTGTATTGAGGACTCACCCCGAATAGATCAAGCCATATCTCTGTCTGATGCGATCGGCAAGATTATGCAAGGAGAGCTGGATGCGAATGACTCCAAAGTATTTGAACAAACCAACTTGCTAAATCACTTTGCAATCACCAGCGGTATGTATCTTCAACAAAAGAATAGGTCCATCTGATAAATCACGGTACTGACAGGAAACACAGCTTTCCATAACCTCATCTACCTTCATAATTATGGATTCGATAGTGGTTCTCAGTCTCCCCATCTCTCACGTGGTTTAAAGAACTGGATACAGGTCTGGCACGCGCGAGTACCGTCTATGGTCAACGATGAGCCGCTAGAGCAGGGGACTCCTGGGCGGATTGGTTTCTTTCGACATACTAGGGAGTATTGGTGTCTGGCAGTGATTCTCTACGGCCAGTTCGATAAAGGCCGACGCATCAAATTAGGCTCCAATAATGGTCTGCACGGTGACGAAACTAGACTGACTCGTGCGATCGACAATTCGGACATGGGTCAACTTCATGAACTCATTTTGCAGTTTAGGGAGATGGATATGCGCGAGGTGCTGGAATGATCAACTCGGTAAACATACTGAAGCTTTAACTCTCTAGACTAAATTTTGGATTTGTACAGATGCGTAACCTTTGACTTGCAATAAGCCAACAATCCCTTGCGACCCCATTCACCACCGAGTCCACTTTCCTTATGCCCCGAAAGATGACCCTGTGGAAGTGGCTTCTCGAAACTATTGATCCAAATAGTTCCAGCCTCGATCTGGTCTGCCAAGCGTTTAGCACGCTCGATATCCTTTGACCAGACAGATCCTCCAAGGCCAGAGGGCGTGTCATTTGCTCGAGAAATGACTTCGGCTTCATTCCTCCATCTAAGTAGGGGAACAATGGGACCTAGACATACGAATGAGACAAGCCACAGTGATGAAGGGGGATAGGATTGAAGAACGTACCGAAAGCTTCTCCTGTAACTACAAGAGAATTGTCTGGGGGGTTGTCGATGATAGCAGGTTTAATGACAAAACCATCATGACTCTCATTCGAATGAGACCCGAGTGCAAACCTGTGTTCGTTCCGACTTGCGTCTTCAAAGAATCCTTGAACTATATCGTACTGCATCTGGTTCTGAATAGGTCCCAGCATGATACCTGATTCCAAAGTTGACGTTGGAGCCACGGTCCATTGTTTTACAGTCTCAACCATGACTCTCAGAAACTCGTCGTAAATATCTTCATGCACAAAGATCCGTTTGCTGGCAACGCAAAACTGTCCAGAGTTTATGAATGACCCAAGCGCTACCTGGGGAGCGACGATCTTAGGGTCAACATCTGGACAAATGATGCTCGCGCTGTTTCCACTTAGCTCCAAGGTAACGGGCTTCAAGAGCTTTCCAGCGACCTCGGCAATCTTCTGGCCAGTAGCTGTGGAACCAGTAAATGTGATTTTGTCGATCCCAGTGTGGCTGCAAAGAGCAGGCCCGAGTTTATGGTCTCCGTTGAGAGCCTGTATAACACCCGGTGGGAATACCCTCTGAAACAATTCCACAACCTTCAGGATAGAATACGGAGTGAAAGGTGATGGCTTGATGATGATGCAGTTTCCAGTAATCAAAGCCGCCGCGAGCTTTCCTGTCGCAAGGACTAGAGGATAATTCCATGGACAGATTGCTGCTACCACGCCTAGAGGTTCCTCTTTTATGCTGAGTGTAAGATCATCGTCATCCTGGATGACGGACTCTTCAATTGGCTCTTGGGATGCTTTCTGGCGTTAGCAGACTTTTGCAAACTGGTTAGTGGTTTTCATACCATTGAACGCTAAGAAGTTGACGGAATGCTCGATCTCCATGTGGGAGAATTGTATCTGCCTCTACTCAGTACCGGCATTTCGGGTTTGCGCATTTTACTTACCGGCTTTCCTCCTTCTCTCGTAAGAAGAACTGCCAGTTTGTCCTTGTTCTCAAGCAGAATATCACGGGCAGCGGTAAGAGATGCTTGACGATGTGACCACGTCGTCTTGGCCCAGCTTTTAGACGCTGTTTGTGCAGATGATATAGCTGACTCTAGATCATCTAAAGACGCCACAGGAACATCCCAGAGCTTTTGTTTGGTCGAAGGATCAATCCCTTGAGTGCAATGCGATCCACTTGTTGGGCCACCATTGATGATGTTTGCGAACGTGGTGAACTCTTCCATAATAAATGCTCGAGTACAATTGTGAGAATAGGCACGAATATGGTAAACAATCATCGCATCGGCCTCTGTTTGCTAACTCGTGGCTTAAATAACACGAGGCTAGCCCCCTGGCTACTTTCACAAGTGGGCGTTATACTCTTTTCGTCTAAGACTGTGTTTCCGCTTAGATTGTAGACCGAGGTCGGGATATCTGCCACTCCTACTGCTATCACAGCCTCCTAACTAGTCCTAGGATGTATCAAAACATGCCTTAACTAAGGTATGCTTTCTATTTAATTATTTTTAGTATAGCACTAAGGGATTTTCTATAAGGGAT
>JABEXW010000978.1:0-35051 GCA_013266185.1 Fusarium sarcochroum | reverse complement strand
CTTATCCTAAAGTTAGGTAAATATCTTGATTGTTTATGAGACCACTTGACTGGTTAGTGAATAGGTTGGATATTCAACCAAGTGCTTCTTGTCCTCAAGGAATGGCTTTTAGGATACTTGAGTAACGATCAGCTTCAGAACTGTAAGTGTCGTGCGACGTGGTTGGCTTTGAACTTGGCAACAATCAGGCATGGATGAGAATCATCTTGAGTAATGCGATGGGATGGGAAGTAGACAATTTGTATTAAGCAAAAGAAACAAAGCCGATAACTACTGCGTGACCTTGTTGTATAGAAAATCTTGCAATTTATTCCGAGGGTCTGACCATCGTGAGATTTCGTATTTGGTGTCTTGTGATATTGCACCGGAAATATTTGACGAAGTATTTGGACGAATTATTTTGCCAGCCATTCACGATGACGATTTAGGAAGTTTCCTCATGCGGGGAAGAATCAACCGAACCAAATTGAGACTAGGTGCGTGGTATTTAGTGGAGAGAGTCAGGGCAAGACATCGGTGAGTTTTTCCCTGACAAGAAGTCTCCAACTTGTTCTTTTTCTTGCACTCGGACAATCTTTCCAATCAAGTCTGTTCTTCGAGTCAGGGAGGGGTCATGAGTAAAAAGCCACAGCCAAGCCCAGCCGAGGGGAGAAGTGCGGAGACGACCCATGTCTTTTGCGGAGACAACAAGGGACAGGGGCTCATAAGCATGTCTAGATACAGTAGGAGGCGCCGATTACAGGTTCGTAGTCACTTGCTCCATCTGGAAATGTTGGATATAGTCTCCACTAGTGGCCGCAGCTTACAACTTACAGTACATGTCTCAAAATGAGAGAACTTCCAGTCTTAACCTTGCATCCGCGTACGCTCATGACCAACGTGTTAGCTGGACTTGTCACTCAGGCACACAAGAAAGGACGAATGTCGATCTTGTGATTACCACTCCAAGCCACAAACAGACCGCTTGTAACACAGAACGTGGGGGATTGAGTTCTACTCTATTGACGTCCAATGATATCTAATGTGGAGGAAAACAAGACAACAGGGTCCGAAGTAGCAAGCTACAATGCCGCCAAAGCTCCGAATTCGCTTTACACATCGGTGGATAATCATTGCGGGCTCCGATCTCCGAGAGAGCTCAAGGTATAAGGGACGATAGCTCGCTCATGATGGTTCTCAATCAGTCTCTACTCTTCAGTCTCGCTGTTGTTAAGGACCAGACAATCATATAAGCTCAAACTCAAGCTCAAACGGCCAAATTACTCTCCTGGACCTCCCGCTCTTTTTCGCAATCCCAATTCCTCTACCACTCTCTTCTCATCCTTCTCCTCCCCTCACAATGGCCTCTCCTAAGCTTCAAGTCGCCGTCGCTGGCCTCGGCCGCATGGGCGCTCGTCATGCCCTCAACTTCCACAACCGAACCCCCCGTGCTGAGCTCGTCGCTGCCTTTACTCCCGTCCAGAAGGAGGCCGATTGGGCCAAGGTTCACCTCGAGGGTGTCGTCATCTACAGTGACTACAATGAGATGCTCAAGCACCCCGGTCTCCAGGCTGTTGTGGTCGCTACAGTTACCACTGCACACGCTGAGGAGGCTATTCAGGCCATTGAGGCCGACAAGCACGTTCTGTGCGAGAAGCCTCTAAGCACGAGCGTTGAGATTGTAAGTTCAATCTTTACCCCGCCTCATTGAATGTAAAGGCCAAACGACTAATTATTTTCTTTTAAACAGTCTCAATCCGTTGTCGATGCTGCCTCCAAGAAGCCTCATCTCAAGGTCATGTGCGGTTTCTCTCGTCGCTTCGATGCCTCATACCGAGATGCCTTTGACCGCATGGACAGCGGCGCTATTGGCCGTCCCTCAGTATTCCGATCTCAGACCTGCGATAAGCTTGACCCCTCTGGATTCTTCGTCGCCTACGCCGAGTTCAGCGGTGGCATCTTTGTCGACTGCAACATCCACGATATCGATCTTGCTCTGTGGTACTTCGGCCAGGACTCCATCGTCAAGTCCGTTGTCGCTACTGGTATCACTGCCGTCCAGCCTGAGCTGCGAAAGCACAAGGATGTCGACAACGGTGTCGGTATTGTTGAGTTCTGGGGCGGCAAGGTCGCCTACTTCTACTCTTCGCGCATGATGGCTGCTGGTCAACACGATATGACCGAGGTCATCGGCACTGAGGGCAAGCTCGCCATTAACGCCAACCCCGTTGGTAACCTCGTGGAGATGCACGAGGCTGCTGGTGTGCGCCGACAGATTCCCGGCGACTACTACGGTCGCTTCGAGCACGCCTTTGTCACAGAGGCCAACGAGTTCACTGCTGCTGTTCTCGACAACAACAGACTACCCTTCAAGCTTACTGGTGCTGTCCAGGCTGTCAAGATCGGCTGTGCCCTCCAGGAATCACTCAACTCGGGCCAGAAGATCAACTTTGATGAGACCGGTCGCCGTATTGAGAGCGCTAAGCTGTAAAAAGTGATTTAATAGTTGAGCGTAATGATATTTGCATGAGCTTATAGAATAATTGAATTATTTGTGCAACTACTTTCCTGGTCAAGAATGTGAAAACTCGATTATAAACTTGAATTTCTAAGTAATAAAAGTCCACAACTTTGAATGAGCCTACAAACAGTTTAAAAGTTTCTGTAACTTGCTTTGATCGCCTATTTGAGATCATGAGATCTATTATGAACATATGTCGAGGTATCATGATTGTGGCATTCGATATCATTCCTATACTTGCTCAGACAGTTGACAGAGTCAATGCCATTAATAGCAGTTTTATGCCAATGACCTATGATCCATTGCTGCGACTTTGCATACGATCATTGAGTAACGAAGTTCCCAAAAGATGCCTATGTCTCCGGTAAGGTTCTAGTGTCATGATTGCAGGTATACCAACAGCGATGTTTCGGCAACAGATGTGCCGAGACTCCCATGTTACCCCCTTACGTCACCCATATCATAGGCTGAAGACTCCATCATAAGCTTCTATGTTCTAGAATAACGTTAGCGTGAAGGCTTTAAACCAGGCATGTCTTGATATACTTTGGTGACTGAGTTATATCCTACCCGGCAACTACCACTTAAAAGGATATGAACCCTATAGTTAACATCCACTGGCTCAGTAACCACGTTTTCAATGGCTATGGTTATTTCTATAGAGGTGTCATACAATGTTCATAATAGAACGTCGGAGGCGGTTTGGGGATGAATTGAAATATTTACCTAGCTTTAGGGAAGAGGGCTAAGAGATACAAACAATTTAGTTTAATGTAAGTATGCATAAAGTATGCTCTAGTTATCATAGTAATATACCCTAAAGCACCCTAAGTTATCGTCAACCTTGTTGTCTGTTAAAAAAAGAAAAACATCTATATCTCAATAGAAATAGGGTAAGCGGCATATACGACGAAGGAGAAGAAAGGTGAATTTCACGCCATCACCTAGAATACTTAAGCTTTTGAGTGGACATAACGCATTTTGAGTATTTGTGACTTGTTCATATATTCTCGTGGGCCAGGTAAATGCTCGAGGCTAATTATATATTCATTTATCAGCGACTTGTTCATCTTTATTTTTGTTTCTTCGTAGCCAGGCCATTATCACTTTGCGTGAAATAGTCATACATAATCCAACTCTTTTCTATCGCTTTCTCTCTGGCCAGGCATTCGCAAGGCCCTCATGAATAGTCACGTTGCTGAATGTGACCTCACCACTGCCACTGTGGAAGAAGCGGATATCAGTCGAATCGGCATACCAAGAGCTAAAAGGTCAGCACAATGTCACAACACAGAGAAAGGATTTAAACTTACCGAGCCCAAGTAGCCACTCCAAATCTGTCGTTGGCATGGACCTCGACGATAGCATTGTCAACAACAATAGTGAGATCAAGAGTCTCGATTTGCTCCTTGTCATCAACGACAACGTCAAACAACCTCAGTCGACCCGCTTCATTTCGAGAGTCGATATCGCTGGTAGTAAGCGCCGCAGCACTGGTATTGCTACGGTCGATAATGATGGACTCATTCGAGAACTGGTAGTAGATAGTCGTGGCCTCCTTGTCCGAAGCCAAAATTTGGAAACCAGCCTTGAGGTCAGAGTCACGGGCTGACTTGGGGAACGAGACGGAGCCCTTGAGGATGTAAAACTTCGACTCGGGGCTGCGGTCAAATGTGGTTGATCCAGACTTGCTGATCTTACGGCCTGACTCGACGAGAGGCTTCTTCTTGGTGAACTCGGCCATAGGCTCACGAGCAATGACCTGCTTCAAAGTGCCGAGTTCCACCACGCCCGACTCGTTCTTCTCCACGCGCCAAGAGCCTTCCTCACGCACAAGCTCGTTATCAACGACGTTGCTGATCTTTCCGACGGTGAGCTCACGAGGCAGCAGAAGAGCGCCAGTCCAATTTTGCTGTGGAGTCGGGAACAGCTTGAGGTCGCCGTAGTAGTCTCCAGTGAGCCACAGGTAGCTGATAAATCGATCTGGGGCACCACTCTTAGACGAAGCCTTAGAATCTGAAGGAAGATACTTTCCGGCAGCGGCATAGGCAGAACGTCCCCAGTCAAGCTTGCCAACCATGTTAGGAGTAAACTTGGCCTTGCCATCGTTGAGAGAGATGTTGCCTGCAGCCCAGAGCATCTCACGGAAAGTTGAGACCTGTGGTACGATGGGCTTCTCTGCCCACTCAGCTCCAAAGGTGGCAAACGTCTCGCCCTCAGAGTTGTATCCCTCCTCATCGATGCTGAAGAAATTGGCCACCTCAAAGTTGAAACCGTATCGTCCAGCCCAGGTTCCGTCGCCCCAGGTCGTGTTCGCCTTCTCATGCCACCACTCACCAAGATACTCCCAGTACTGGAACTCGGGGTCGTGCTGACGGTAGAGGAACATGCTCGGGCCCTTTTGATGCACGCCACCTGAGATGGCAGTGTACCATGTTTCCGACTCGCTCTTCAAGAGGGTGTCAAGCTCCTTGTTCTGGAAAACGAAGGGATCACGGAAGGCCGTCACGTTGAGGGCAAAGGGAGCCTCTGGAATCACAGGACCCTGTCGCAGTTTTGTGAAGTTACGGCCACCATCTGTTGACACGGCCAAGGATTGGGACTCTGCCCCACGAGTATAGTTGATGGTCCAGTGGATGGGAAGATAGGAGACAGAGGAATAGAGGAGTGTGGGCGTGCCATTGATACCGCTGGGGATAACTGAGCCATCAAAGACAGCCACAGGATCATTCAGACCTCCAGCGCGAATGAATGGAGCACCGCCTGGGTTAAGATCGTGGTATGTAACCAAGTCATCTGTCGTAGCGCCCGAAGCACCCTCATGAAGATAACCAACATGGAAGAGTCCCGTCTTGGGATCAGTGTAGTGCATACAGGGATCTCCTATTTGCCCCGAGGTCGGCAGCACATGGGCTCGAGGACGCCATGTCTCAAACAGAGTAAGGTTGGCGAGAGTTGAGAGATTCGGCGGCGATCGGTTGTAATCGAGTTTATAGCCGGATGGCTTTGCCCAGGCGAGAGAGCCAGCCGTTAGGAAAAGTGAGAGCTTCATGATTTACGCTTCAACGGGCACATGTAGACAATGGCACAAAGAAAGATACTCTCAAGGAGCCACTGACGCTATATATCTTGATCTCAGCAACCCAGGTTAGCTCATGTCGCCCCGACAAGTAACAGGGTGGGTGACATCGTCATGAGATGCCATCGTGCTTCTCTACGATTTCGAGAAAAGACTCGGCGATACCACGGCGCGAACAGGGCTACATATGGCACCTGAGCACTCTGAGCCTTGGACTTTGTAATTAGTCTTTACTAAAGTGAACGTAGAATCCGGAGATTTGTGGAGTTTGTGTGGGGAGATCGACACTTTTTGTTACCCGAGACTGCGGGATGACCGTTGTTCGTGGTGTTGAGTTCGTCCGTGACGTATGTTCGGCAATGGAAAAAGGGCTTGGCAGATGGCGCTAGATGAATTATACTTTTCTTTAATGCTACTTCCAAGACTTTTACCGCTTGGTTTTGAGGCGATTGACTTGTATGAGGTGAGATGAGAAGGTCAGTAACTACTCGAACAACTATTTAATAGCTCGTAGTAACCAATTGAATGCCACAACGAACAATGGAACTCGTGATGCTTGGGGGATTGTATGGAGTAGTCGAATGATATATGGGGTCACGGAGTTGATATGCGGGGCTAGTGTCGGACCGACAAATGGCACCACTTCCCCAACCCTTTGAACATGGAGACCAAGCATAGGAATTGGACTCGAAAACCGCTTGGTTTTTTCTCCGGGGGAACCGTCGGAGAGTCTTTACGTATCTGTAATGAGTAGAATTCGTTACGGGGATCAGTTCGGCCAGTCAATGGCTAGGTTCTAGAAGCCTAGCTCATGGAACCACCATCACGAACCACCTACCTGACGACATGCTAGTTCCGTTCAATGGAGATCCCTATTTACATGAAGCATTCTAGAAAGAATTAAGTGGCGCTCTCGGAGCTTTCTGGAGTGTGCGGTAGTCATTGTTTTCCCCGAGTGTTATCTGACTTGGAGGCTCTGGCTTATCATTTACCAACCCAAGCACCAAGTAACTATTCAACTTCGAACAGGAATCTTGCCAGCTCTGTAGTGTGATCGAGGTATATAATCAGGCGCCAGAATTTGCATCTTTGCTTTGAGGCCAAGAGACCAAAGTTCTTTCTAATACGGGTCTGCTGGAAACATGATGAAACGGACATGACATATGCAGTTGATGCGACGAAGTCAAATTAAACAGAAACTCTCCTAAGTTAAGGCTCAAGTAATCCTCAATTGGGATCGTCCAATCTCAGATTCGATCAATTTGACGCTTAATGTCAGTTTCGGGACCCTAGCCGCATGAACCTCCAGCCATCAACCTGGGACATTGTTTCGTTTTTATACTCTATGCGACTCAACTACCTCATTTTGCATGTCAAACTCCCTTTCATCAATGCAATACCATACTATATCTCACTACTGATTAATAACTTAATGCAAGTATGACAGATGAAACGCCCGCATTATGCAGTCGACAGCTCAAGTTTTATATAGTCATTTACCACCGGATGACTATGGATGATCTAGTTTATCTACGGCCCGCTAGAATGCCTGTCGGGAAATAAGTAATAGTTGCAATTATTGCCGAGTGTTCCAATGAAACATTAGAGAAATCTGAATAGATGGTGAACCGGGTTTGTTGATGATACGGATGTTCTCGTGCATCGGTCGACGTTGAACAGTTGCAAGCAAATGGTCGGATGCCGGGGCATCTCGGCCTGATCAAGAAACATTTGTTACTCATTTGCATTGTTACAAAACCTTGGGTCCGATCGCGGTCAGGATTTCCGGCTTCTCAGTATCGTCAATTTGCACAATAATCAGGTGTCGCATGTTAGGATCTGATACTTATCTTAAAAACAAGATGCCAAAGTCGCCACGCATATCATAGTAGACCCTTACTTATTTGGAGCCTGCGTTGATAAGAATGGATGCCAAGGACGGATAGAAAACGGCGTCTGTAGGGGTGGCAGACAAAGACAAGCAGAAGCATGGTCGTCTAAAACGGCGAGGTGCAGGACCGTAGGGCACGCAAGGAGGTAGAGAAATGGAGGGTCACGTTGCAGCAATTGACGTGGGGATCTACGCCAGGCTCCAGACCGGTGAAGAATGGCTGAACCTGTCTTAGAGTTCCACGAGGACGGCTGAGGAAACGACGCGTGAAACCAAGTTGGGGGCCAACGGCTGAGTCCCTGGAAAGAAAATATGATAGGTGCGGCCAGTACCCGATAATCGGATCGGGGAATTGCTGCCGTCATTTGGGTATCTGCAGTGAGAATGAGCCAGGTTACCAGGGAGCCTGTCAGGAATAGAGTTGCATGGTGGTTTCATCATGCTTGCCTTGTCCTGCATAGCTGATTTGGCCAGCGTTGTTGGTGTATTGAAAGGCCACCATTGAAGCTACTTAGACGCTGGATCATGGCAAAGTCTCTTGGCCGGTCTGTCACGATGTCCTCAATGCTCAATATAGTAACAGTTGATGCACCGGTCAAGATCCTAGCCGACAATAGTCTCTTCCCTGGTTGAGCTGGGGTGTAGGCATGAGGGCACGTTGACGTGGGGCTTGACCAATGTGCAACTGCGACACTAAAGTCGGCACGGCTCGCTTGGTTTGACTACTATCCATATGTAGGTTTCCATAAACGTTTTGGCTTTGTTGTCTCAACAATGCGAAAACAGGACGAGAGGAAAGGCGTCGTAAGAGGTAGAGCATGCGAGTAGATAGTTGCCCAATAGCGGAGTTTGCTTCTTGCAACATAAGTCAAACTGGCCAAGAGTGGTCAGTATCGCGAGCAATCGGTCAAATCGCTAGGGAGATGACGTCTGACTAGGTCTAGTGCTGTAAGTAAATGAAGTCGAAGCACCATAAGAACCCATATTGAATAGAGGTGAGACAACGGACGATTACTGTGATTTGTAGCAAATGTTGCTATCTGTAGCTGATGTGCTCTAAGATCTATGCCATTGAATAGCCTCGGTAAAAGCTCACGTTCAAGGGTTAGTAAGCCTTCTACACGCAGGGGCTGGCATGTCATCAACCCCGAACCTGAGTATCCCGAACAAGCGGACGTAGTGGATTCGGCAGTCAATAGACGTGAACGTCTAAGGTGCGGCGGGCCACTAAGTCATCCCGACATACTGGGACAGTTAGGTGCCCGAGGTTAGTCTGTAAGTTGGGCGCATTGGAGCTTAGGTGTAGAAAGATCAATCTCGCTTGCTCAGAGGCAGATGGGTCAAACAACGTTGGAGATGTTGTATGTGGTTGAACCAACTGGTGATCCGGTTCCTCAGGACTGTAATATCAATCATGGAAAAGCAATGATTCCCTGTTGGGAAGAATCGACGATGATGTTTGAGGTTGACTGGGCCCTCTATACATGGCAAACGAAGGATTCAAGGCCAGCTCTGCCAACATCATCCGAAACAATCCTTCGAGATCCGATAAACTGGTAATCAGAGATTCTCACAACTGCGTGCTTGTGGAGATAGCGAGATCGCACAGGGTTCTAATATCAGTCGCATCGCGCGGTTAATTCTTTTACTTACTGGCATGAAAACACAAAGATCAATTACCGAACTCTGCATCAGGTCCACTTTGTCAATCGTTATCGCCAAGGGCATCGGAGATTCGTTGATGATGCTCCTTGTAGGTAGGACATTTAGTAACAAAAGAAAGAATGCCAGGATTAGCCCCAAATAACGGTGTATCATACACGCCTATGCAAAGAAATTACATACTTTTCAACGGCTTCGAGGAACAATCGATCGTAATGTTAATCAAAGTGAGAGATGTTTCGTTTCGTTGCTTTGTTGAAGTTGGTAACCTCGGGTCACATCACATCTCATCGGGCGTGCCTTAGCGCAATTGAGGCTTAGCCTAAGGCACCAGCACCCATGATAGCGGGTGGTCGGTGCGTCCAACTTTCCCCCACACGTCCAAGATCCGGGCTCCTTCCCGGCATCTTTTGGCTGGATGAATAGGTACTGGCGACTGGTTAGGCCTAGGCCATGACGGTGATCTTGTCAACTCCACATGGAAAAAGCAAGGAAAGCAAAGCAGACATCAAATTTTCTGATTCCTCAGCCCCAGAACTGCCAGAGAGAAAGAGAGATGAGACATCAAGGAGGAGACTACAGAAGAAGAAAAGAAAGAACCAGAGCGAATCAAGCCTTCTATGACAGGGCACTCATCCCTTGCGAGTCCTTGTCTCTCCACCTATGCACATGTTTAGGAGGTTTCCCCTTTGTTTGTCATTTGTTAATAACCATGGCAAGGGTTATTTATCTTGGCTTTTCGAAGGGGTCGAGTCCCTAGATCGTCAATGCTAATTAATCTACAATCCCTCCCCTGAGCTGGGCTGGGCTGGGCTGGGCTGGCTTGCCTCAGCTGGCCTCGCCTACTACGTGGCCATGGCGATGTTATCTCAACTGAAAGCCAGGGTTGTTGCCTCATCAGCTTGACTGGTATATGCCTGGTCTTGTGCCTGCAGACGTAAATCTGCAGTTGATGTTCGTGTGCGACATCATCTCAAGCACGACACCTCATCCTGCACATCATCGGTCTTCATGATCAGAACCCGCGGTGCTGGATCGGATTGGTAGCGGTCCCTTCTTGTCGTCTCTTTTCGCTTTTACAGACACAGCCTGGCCTCGTCTTTATTCTTGTTCTGTCATGGTCAGCCTCACCTTGTTTTTTCCTCTCTTGTCTCCTCAAACATGACAGTCATTGCTCTTCCTCGGGGGTTGAAGAACCTGCATCCACCGCCTTGTCAGCTTTGCTTTTTTGTATCTGACCAAGCAGGACCAGCGTGCCAGTGCCTTTCAGCCTTTTCCAATTCAGGCCTTTAGCTCGGGTTGCCGCAAGGATGCATGCGCGCGTATACCTCCGCCATGATCTTGGTTCCATTTCTTGTCTGTCCCCTTGCACGTTTGCACCTGGTCCAGAGCTCCACGGCCATGAGCAACTCTTATTATCGACGCCCTAGAATACCTACCTACATACGCGTTGGTACACACGCCCCCTCATTTTTCTTATTTTTCTTTTCTTTCCCTTTCTTTCTATTTCAGATCTCCCCCTGCTTCCTTGATCGCACATTGATGTGTTTTCGCTTGTCCTTGGAGTCAGCCTCGTCAGGCCTCACCTTGACCGAATCAACATGTGCAAACACATATGGAGTGCACATACAGCACTTCGCCTTTCTTTACCCGCTCCCGCTCCCGTCTCCGTACCGGCTTAGATTGACGGGTCCCGGCACGGCCCATACTGAGTGAGGTCAAAGCAGCTTCGCTCACGCCCATCTGTCCGTTACATCCACTGCTAGTGAGCTCAACCCAATGTGCCAGATCCCACCCTCTCCCCCCAAGGGGGAAGAAAAAGCAAACCTAACTTGGAGCCCCGTCTACCAAGTTACAGGGCCGTAGTAGTGCGTACCGATAGACATTACGGATATGTACGCCTGTTGTTGTTGCGTAGTTTGCTTGTCAGCAGAAACTTCAGTCGTTTCTTTTGAGGATTCGCTTGTCAATCCATCTCACCTCTCTTGTCGAGGCTCAAGCTCACTTAGTTGTGGCTCACATTCTCCTGTCTACTTATACTTTCGCCTCATCCCTTCTCTCCCATCTCTTCTCCCGCAAGTTCTTTTCTCTGTGATTCTCTCAATCCAATTCGTTCTTCTTTAGGGTATCGTCTGTCGCTAGTTGCTTCTGACCCTTGTACCCATCTGCAACTCAACTTCACACAAGCGTTTCTTCTGCTTGAAGACCCCATTACCGTCTCGGTCACCCTCCCTGTTTAACGGTATCTAATCCTATTCTGCCACATCACCTTCCCAGCATCCTGGGTCCGGCCTTGCTGCTTGCTTTCGTCTGACCTTGAGGCTACCTCGGATTTCTCACGTCTGTTGGCTACGGCTTCTCAGGACAACTACTCTTGTCATATTCTCCGAAACCTTACACCCGGCGTATCCTGACACTCCTGCTACGTACAGCTCGAATTGACTGGATATATAAACCCATCATTACCTCCCACTGCTATCACTCAACTCATACATCAGCTTCAAGTTTATCCTTCAAGAAGCTTCATTTTGAGCTTCAGCTGCTCTTATCGATTGCTCTATATTTGAACTCCACCAGATACAACAACCCAGACCTCAGAAAACGACTTGATAGCCGAAGGCTTCTCACACTTTCGTTACATATCTTACTATAAGCACCTGATAATTACAATGGAAGTTCAAGCTATCAGTCCCACTGGTCCTTGGCAAGATCAACTCGACAGTAAGAGACACCTCGTTGTAATCCTATACTCAAGCAGACTTGATACTAATTTCCCGTTCCAGATGTTTGTCGAGACGCTCAATTGCGTCCTCCGGTGTTCCAGATTGTGTCAGATCGTCGAGGTAGGCTCAATTCAGCGATGTGCTCCTGAGGTCTTTAACTAAACTCGGTTTCTGCGTATAGGTGGCCGAACTGCTTGGTCAAGCAGGGTGACTGTTCATGGCAAGACTCTCTCAGCCCGTTTCTGGTATGACGGCAAGAACCTCAACAATGCCCGTGAGGATGCCGCTGAATGCGCTGTCAAGTGGTTGACCGGATCTGAGTCTGGCTCTCCCACGCAGTCCTGGGGATGGTAGATCTATGAGGTGGGGGTCACTTCTCACAAGCTCATCCCGATCATGCAGCACTGGCGTCGACAGAACAAAAAGGATGGTCTGGCCATTCACGAATGAGGGAGTTATCTTTTTTGTGTTTTTGCAACTGATTTTTCTCATTTCCTTTATTGTTGCTTTTCGATTCAAGCAACAGGCGTTTGGTACCAAAAGCCTAACAAAATGGGAGAGGGGTAGTCACTACACAACCAGCGCTGTAACAGCAGAGAGTCCTCGGTCCGGATCGCAGATTGTATTTTATAGGTGTTGGAGTAGCTATGGGTAGCAGGGCGAAGTGGGGTTGTATTCATGTAGGACTTGGGAGGAATGGTAGGATATGTCGGTTCTGTTGTTATGTTTGGTGTTTGACGGAGTTAGTTACACAGAAGTCTCAACCGCTGAGTCTACAATGTGGAGATTTAGAAAAGTGTGTATGACAAATGATCGAGTTTATAAAGTTGATTCAGTTGAAGTTTCCAGGCAAATAGAATTCGGAATTCGGAGCCTTGGGCGGTTGATTGGGTCTTACCACTAGACGCTCAAGACCAGGCTCCCCCAGGGACGATTGTTTCCCTTAGCCTTACGAAGCAATAGCCTCATCCCGAAGGAAGGGGGTCGATTGTCAAGAAATAGCATCTTGTGCTGACATGTTTTCTCTTAACAACAAAGGCTTACTCTCAAGGACTTGTTGTGCCCCCACGCTCGGTGCAGCCACGGTCGATGTTTGTGTAAGACAGTACAGCAGATCACATGAAGCCGCAGTTTGACATAACAACGAACGGTTTGTTGAACTAAATTGATCCGACCTCGGAACTTGAGAAACCAGGAAGGTGAGTAGTAGAAAGTAACACAGAGTTTATCGGTCAGAGGAGATAGAGCCATGTAACTGCAGTTGAGTAAATACACGAAACTGGTTCGCGATATCAAGCCATTACTGAGCTGACGCCTTGAGCCAATCAAACCAAGTTGGGTTCCAATACGTAAAATACGTTTGAAGTTGATGCCATGGACTTTTCGTTCATCATTTCGAGTTCAACGTTGTAAGCATGCCCTCCCAAAACCAAGAGTACAAAAATTGAAATCATCCTTATATAAGCTGGCGTAAGAATGGCAGAATACCCACATGATACAGATTTAAAAAGTCTCAGATATTTCTTCTACCCATTTTACTACGGCTATCTTTGATGTCTCGTTTTGAAGTGTCTCTATCGTCAAACCTCCAGTATTGAGTGTGGTCTGGGGTTGTTGGGTTATGTAAGCATGGTAATAGGCCCCGGACTATCACTTTTCCGATAGGGACGGGACGGGGAATTTTGCATCTCGAATTTGACTAGCCATTGATCACAAGAGCCACGAGGCTGTATAAAACCTACTCCACGAACGTTGCTAGCGACGCGGAGCTCAGTCATGTCTCCAAGAACGAGTATTTGGGGCGCATGCAGAGCTCTCGCCATTCGATCGAGACCTGCCGCCCCTCGGCCCGCCCCATTCATCAACTCTCTTCCACGGAACCGATGGTACTCGAGCGAAGGAAACGATCAACCTCCGAAAGCAATTGATAACGCCCAGAAGGCCGAAAAGCCTCAATCTGAGCAGGTTTCAACAGAGAGCAATGCTCCTGCGGCGCCGACAGGACAAGGGGATGCTGAGGTAGGAATTGGACTCAAAGGAAGCTTCCATGTCTAGCAGCTAACGGGGCTGCTACTTAGGTGACCCCTTCGACGAACAGCTCCGAGATTCTCGACGATGCAACACTTGAGCAAATGTTCTACGGCGGCCGTACACAGTCAAGTTCAATCGAAGGTGGCCTGACACAAGCGCAGGAGGATGTTCTTTACCGCGAGGGTACCATTCCTTCAGCTGAGAAGGCTGAGGCTCTTGTAGCTGCGGCGGAAAAGGCCGAATTGGCGACAACCGACAGCACCGAGATACAGAACCCTGGGCACAAGTTCGGTCTACCCAGGCGACCTTGGCCTCAGGGCTTCAACCTGAAGAAGCGTTACCATCCTGTGCTGGAACAAATCACACGACTCCTGATGAAGGATGGTAAGCTCAGCGTTGCGCAGCGTGTAAGTTGAACCACCCTAGGCTATGTGAGAAATTGGCTAAGAAAGTACCAGAATATGGCCATTGTCATGAACTACCTCCGAACCGCACCACCCCCGATCTACAGTCCGAAATACCCTCTTCTGCCCGGAACCCCCCCGGCCGCACATCTCCCTCTCAACCCGATCCTGTACATTACCGTGGCCGTCGACTCGGTGGCCCCTCTTCTCAAGATCCGCAATGTGGCGGGTGCCGGTGGTGGTGGCCGAGCACTGGAACTTCCCGTTCCTCTGGGCGTGAGGCAGCGACGACGAGTTGCTTTCAAGTGGATTCTGGATGTTATCAACAAGAAGACCTCCAAGGGCAGTGGACGTAAGCAATTCCCCTACAGAATTGCTGAGGAGATTGTCGCTGTTGTGGAGGGACGTTCGGGTGTGTGGGAGAAGCGGAAGACGGTTCACAAGCTGGGTACAGCGGCACGAGCTAATGTTGGATCCAACAAGCTCAAGACCAAGAAGAAGATGTAGATTTAGACGGGATATGATTGGAGCACTTGCCCCGTTTTAGGATGTACAGTAGATGTGCCAAATATGTAACTATATCCAGCCATTGATAAAAAGATGTTTAATGCTGCTAGGACGCTTTGATTGGAGTACTTCTTGACTAAGCGACAGCACGTTAAGTAAGGTAGCTGAAGAGCATGGCTCGGTGCAGATGCGGTCTTAACGGCGTTACATTATCACCGGTGAAGAATCCCTTAACCGAGCCGCATGCCGACGTTGTTGCATATGTGATCCCGATGCGTTCATGCACTTTTTGGTGCTATGATATTGGCTGGGAACAAATACCGATGATACCGGAGGAAACCATGGGTGTTTCCGGGGATCCGAATCCGGAGGGGATGGTCTGATTTATCACAAGAAACAGGATATTATATCTTTTTATGAAACCTGCAATTGTGTAATTTATGTATAATGCGTTGCCGATAGACATACTAGTAACCAGAGTTCGGAACGCTCGACCTAGGTAGTGAACAACTATGCAGGAAATCGGTTATGCTTACCTATTAAGTGATCGCATGGTTACTGGCATGGCTTATCGAGATCTAATGGAGTAAACAAGGTTGTAAATGTCCGGAGATGCTTAACACAGAGCTCCATATAGATACAAAATCATATCATTTTAACCAAAGCCCTAAGGTTGGGTCCAATACCGGTGAGAGCCATTGTCCAATGACGAAACCTCGATTTAAGGACGGCAGAATGATGCTTTCACATGACGACACAATCACTCGATGGCTCGGACCAGGGAGGGTTTGAGTTGTCAGAGACTGAGTAGGATCGTGTTGTGACTTGAAGAGTTTGCTCAAATTAACAAAAGAAAACATTTGACTGGGTTTCATCCCGAATAATCGAGTGTTTCCTTGGGTATCTATATAATTTCGGTTGATGAGTCTAGGAACCCATAGAAATTAACCTCAGGCGGTAAGTATTGATGGTGTGCCACTTTAAAAAATACCTTAACCGACGGCTGACGCTCATCATTACCGCAACGAGGAATCATCACAAGCACTCTACCTCAACTTTAGTTCTTAGTGCCCAACCTCCAGGGCAATACGCAGTGGAGGCACCTACCCCACTACTTCCCTGGGCTTCAGAGGCGATCTCCCACACTTTGTGGCCCGAATGGGGGGCTGTTTGCGCTGCTTACCTAGGGGGTTCAACAAGAATCCGGGCTCCCTCTACCAAATCGAGACTGATACTCTAGTTAAGATCACTAACTGCGGCGTCATCCTTAGGTATAATCTCATAAAGTTTATATCATAAGGAACTCCAAGGCTTAGACTATCGAATTATATATAAGTTGTTAAGGATAAATAGACGACAGCATCGTCGATTATGCCATATATAAGCTGTAACCTAAAGCGAGTCCGGATTTTTGTTGCACCCCGAGGGCTGCGCCGCCCTTGTCGGGCCCAAGCTGCTCTAACTTAGACTCCACGCCTTGGCTTAACTGCACTGCTTCGCTCCTTCCCCAGAGGCCTAGATCCCGCTACGTGCACGTCAACCTTCTCCCCTCCCCTCTTCTTCTCTTCCTCCTCAACTTCAACTTGTCTATTCCGTCACACAACCAGACACGCGAGCGTCTATCATCACCTCAACTTTATCTGATTGTCTTCATTATTCTCTCTTGCGTTGCGACGTTGCGAAGCCAAGAATCTTACGCCACCACTGGACACCCGGCCAACTTCACCGAGTTCCTCTGACGTACCGCCGACATCGACCACGATAGCATTTACCTCGACTCACGACAAGCATCGCAATCGAACATCGCCAGCCATTATTTGCTAGTGGCTTGAGGAGCGATAGTGCACATACGCTACACATTTCTGGAATCGCACAATGCCCTCTTGGCCTACACTTGCATTGGTATCCAAGAGTCCTATTTAAATAACCCCCACCAAACCATCGCTCTTGTGCGCGCGATTCTCAATACCTCTCGGTTCAGCTTCCGAAGTCTCACACCGTGACCACGAAGCTTGTTGCTTCCACCGGCACAAACATCAATTTATTCCTGGACTTACGCCGTCCAGCTATATCATCTTGATCATAAAAACGATTCGACTCAACCTTCGTCATCATGTCGCGTAACCAGCAGCCCATGAGCATAGAGGGCATGATGGAGATGGAACGCAAGGAAATCCTCGCCTTGCTCGAGGAGAGGGCCCCGCCTCCCACAGGTGCCGTACGGACCGCTTCGCCCTATACTACCCCTCGATCACCTATGCGAAGTATGCTCGATGTCGATGATCAGGCAACTCCCAGTTCCCCTCGTCAAGCTCCAGTGCGCAGTATGCTCGACACCACCTCCCCTCCTCCGCCCAAGGTTCGAAGTATGTTAGATACCAACACACCTTTCGCCGGTCCTTCGAGGTCTGCCGGTACTAGCACAACTCCCAACTCCCCAGTCATGACCAAAGCCAGTCTTGCGCCTAGCAATCTTGGGCACACGCGCAGCTTTTCTGACGCCGCATCGAACCCCGTTGAGTTTGGACCTCGATCCCGCAATGATCCTACCGCTGGTTATCAATTCTCAGACATTGTCACCCGCAACACAGGCCAGCAACTTCCCAAGAGAAATACGCAGGGTGGGAAGAAGCCATCTGGAAACGCCATGAGTGAAGCGCTCCGTAACGTTGACCTCAGTGGCCTGCAAATCCCCGGCGAAAGCGAGCGCAAGCGCTCTTGGTTTGGAGGAAGTAGCAGCAGTAGGAAAGACAAGTCTCCTCACAATCGCTTGGGGTCAAGGTCCAGGTCACCGGCGCTACAGCCTACACCTGGCAAGGTTATGCTTGATGATGGGCGCATAGTGGACCTCAACAATGCATATCGGCGGCTATCGGACGCTAACCTGGCATATTCTGGCGGTAGCTTGTCTACGCTGCCGATGCGCACCCATGATGAGAGCCAGAGCGGCCGACTGATCAAGGACTATCTGAGTCCTGATGGAGAACACCTTGGTTCAAGTGACGAAGAAGAGGTTTTCTCATCTGATGACGAAGATCGTGGCCGTAAGAAGGCCCCTCGATCATTGAATCATGACGCGATCGGTGAGGGAACAGGCGATAAGGAGCGTCGGAAATCCTTGAGCCTTCTCGCTGCCGCCGAAGAAGAACGTACGTAATTCCTACCTTGGTGTTATGGGTCATTGCTAAACTTATTCTAGGGACAACTGTTGCATCAAAGCAACCAAAATACCGCTCTCTACTTGACGAGCCAGAAATCAACATCACGACTCCTCTGGGCGAGAACACAAGAATCAACAAGGGTAGCGGTATTCATCCCAAGACAGCTTATGATCAGATTTCAACAGTGGCATCCGCAAACGATTCAGATGAGGAGGCAGACATGGACGACATTAAGAGAGCCCAGAACCTGGCGTGCTCGATGTCTAACATCATCTCCACTCCAGATTCTCATAGAGCCATTCGCATGGTTTACCGTGGAGATTATAACAAGCTCGTTCAGCAAGCCGAGGATGAGCATCACCGACTGCGAAAATATTTGGTTGCATCGGATTTGAGTGACGAATCAACACATGCGCTAGAATGGGCGATTGGCACGGTTTTGAGAGATGGTGACACTTTGATGTGTATCTACTGCGTGGATGAGGAGACTGGCATTGGAGGGGCCGACAACTCGGTGCCAGATGATCCGAAGGCCATGAGGGAGCAGGCGGCTGCGATCAACACGGTTGCCAACTCGAGGTCTGCTGCACCCTCAATGTCTGCCGTGCCAGATTTCGTGCGCAACTCCATCCGAGGTGATTCCTCCAAAAACAACACCCCCAATACTTCCCCCGCACCGTCAAGCCGAACAGAGCGAGGCAGGGCAGAAGAGGAGCGCCGCCGAGCAGTGAAGGATATCTCCGACAGAGTGCTCCGCTTGCTTAGAAAGACGACTCTCCAAGTAAGGGTTATTGTGGAAGTGCTCCACTGCAAGAACCCGAAGCATCTGATTACAGAAGTGATCGATCTCGTCAATCCAACCCTAGTTGTCATAGGAAGTCGGGGAAGGAGTGCACTCAAGGGGTAAGTTAAATCTAATCCCCCATCAACCAAACACAGGTGTGGCTAACAATTAATAGTGTTATTCTGGGATCATTTTCCAACTATCTGGTGACCAAGAGTTCGGTCCCCGTGATGGTAGCGCGGAAACGCCTCCGGAAGCAGGGCAAGTACAGAGGCGTGAAGCCAGTGAACAACCTCAGCAACCCAGCAGCTAGAAGTCTGGCCAGTGCCAAGATCGATTGATAAGGAATATTGACGTCTGCTTGAATGGTATTGAAACAGAATCGAGCTGGTGCAACTCTGGATCGATTTATGGAATGGCATATTGGAGGTTCTATGAAGCTTGATGATTCATCTTATTGGTGACAGCGGCGCAGACAGGAATTGCAGTTCACCCTTAGAAATGGGTCCCTATGGGTTCAAGAGTAGGCGCAGACATGGCGAGCAGAGGAGGATGAGAAATGGTTGCAGTGCATTAGTTAGAGGCCGCTCGTTAGGGTTTGATGATAGGAGTTATTCCAGTAACACAAGTCTTCATTACTGAGGCCTGGTATTTTGACAGCGTTGAGGCGGACTTTTCACATATAGTTTATGATATTCTATGAGCCTAGTAGTCATACCTAATGAAACAGGGAAAGATGCATGTAAAGTAGTACCAAAGGATGGATTTCGTTGTCTCATGTTGCATCACGTGCATCACCTATTGACGCACGTCTATCTTAAATTAACAACAAGCGAGCTTGATTGAGACTGACTCAGACCATGCACCTATGAGATTTAAGCTCTAATGTAGCGTTTTTCAAGTGCATAACTGGGTCACCGTTAAGTTAAAACCTTTGACCGTTTTTTTACCACGGTCATAATGCCTCACTCAGATGACCAAGACCAGCTTATTCATACCGCTGGCAGTGAAATTTGCCACGGGGGTTCTGGCACGTTTCATTGGTCCAGTCCCAGCCTGACTCGCTTGCGGCTCTGACCTAAGTTACCTCGTATCGAGTCGCCTGTCCTGGCCCTGGGCCTTGTCTTGCCTGGACCAACCGCGAGGCTGAAACGGAAACCGACAGGACAGGACAGGACATGACAGCATGAGAGTGCTCCGCCACAACGATCGCATCTCTATGATTTTATGAGATTGACGTTGTTTTATTTTTATTGTATCTTTCCGAGTCGCAAATATGAGATTGGTCAATACCAAGACGCTGCAGCTTGAGAGCTTAGGGGAGGGGGCCGAAAAATACGCCATTCTGTCTCATACGTGGGGTAACGATGAGGTCCTCTTTGATGACATACAGGATCCCACGCGCATGGAAGAGATTCGAAAGAAGAATGGAGAAGGATACCGCAAAATATCGCAGTCCTGTGAGAAGGCATTGAGTCGCGGGTTCGACTACATTTGGATCGACACGTGCTGCATCGACAAGTCCAACAGCGCAGAGCTCTCAGAGTCTATCAATTCCATGTTCCGCTGGTACAAGAACGCATCTCTATGCTACGCCTACCTCTCAGACGTCTACCTCCACGCTGTGGGAGTCGGATTGGTCGCGGGCTTGAAGCAGAGCCGCTGGTTCACTCGTGGCTGGACACTACAGGAGCTACTGGCGCCGAATGAGGTGGAATTTTTTGATCACAACTGGTCGCCCCTCGGCGAACGGAATACTCTAGCATCAACGATTAGCGAAATCACAGGCATTGATGAATCGTTTTTGCTGAAGCCGGACGCGAAAAAGGACCGCAAGATATCGACAAAGCTACAGCGCGAAAACGTGGCCACAAGGATGGGCTGGATGGCCCACAGAGAAACGACCCGTGTGGAAGATATCGCGTACTCTTTGTTAGGTATTTTCGGCATGAATATGCCGATACTGTACGGAGAAGGCACCAGGGCATTTATGCGGTTACAGGAAGAGATCCTCAAAAACACGCAGGATCAGTCCATCCTCGTGTGGAGGTGGCCCTTGTCCCGAAAGTCGGAGGATACCTTGCATCGAATGCACTTCCTAGCCGACAGCCCATCCAGCTTCAACCTACGCACGTACGCAGGACAGGAAGATTCGGGGCTGTTTGGAATCCGTTTGACAGATCAAGGACTGGTCCTCCGCGTCTGGAAGTGTCCGTGCAAGCTGACGCGCTGGAATCATGACAAGACGGAGCTCATAGACGCCGGAAATCGATGGCTAGCCGTGCTGGACTGCAGTCTGTCTCCGGATACTCTGTCGAGGCCGGCGATCATACTCGGGGAGAGTCCTTATGCCGAGAACGTGTTTAGGCGGGATCCCATGAGCGTTATCATGGTGATAGAGCACGATCGCACAAAGTCGGGTTACTTGGATACCGGTGGTGATCGAAACAGTAAGTACTCGACCCAAGCATAATTTGCGCCATGAGATTCGAATCTGAAAACTGACCTCGTTAGCAATCCATTCCATCGAGTACAAGCCCGAATTTAAAATGGAGACGATCCTACTCGAGTCGGACTCAGCAGAGCCCGAGCTTCGCCTGCGAGGAAGCTTTCCCTTCAAGGTTAATATGACCCTCAAAGACCGTGAGCTTAAGCAGCGCGCAGCCTACACAGGGTCTCAACGATATATCGTCGCCGGAGAGCTAGCGACGAAGCCAACACAGAACCCCATTTATGGAGTGTTGTTCCTTGGAGATGATGAGACGGATACTGAGCTCGTCGTGTGGTGGGGCCTGATAGAAAAGGGTACAGCCATGTACGACGTGCATAACCGTCACAACGGCCCTCGAGTCTGGAGTAACAGCGTTCCCGTGTGCTTCGCCCAGTCGTGGAAGAACCTCACAGGTTCAGAGATATGGGATGCAAAGCTTGCTGAATCTCTAGCTGTGAATATGCTCTGCGAGGAGTTCCCCCTCCCGTGGCAAGGGACAGAGCGGCCGTCGGTAGTAGAGGTGGAAGATGGACTGAACTTGCAGAACGCTATCAACGATAGCAAGCCCATGGCAACGGAGACGGTGATTGAGCTGTTTACTCAATGCGCGCAGCCGGTGATAGAGTGTATCGGCTGGGGCATGCGGCTGAAGGCGTCGATGAGGAGGATGGAGTTTCTAGGACGGCTCTGCTGTGAGTTGGATATTGAGGAGAAGAATCCAAATGTCGAAATTCATTGATGCTGGCATCTATATATGGAGTTGGGGTGTTTCCATTGCCGTTAGGCTGAATCGAACGGATGGCTGTTTGTATTGGCGAGCATGTTACTTTGTTTTGCATGAGATGACTGATAGGCACGAGGAAAAGCTGGGTGAGAGTGAGAGTGAGAGAGTGTGGTAGGATAGACTACAAAAGTGTACCAGTTGTTACATAGAATAAAAAAAGTGGTTGAGAAATGAGTATTAAAGTACTAAGTTAAATGAATAGTAAATAGTCCTGGGCTGAACTGGGTATTTACTTATCCTATCGGCCCAGGACTTGTCACTGTAGATACGAATTTATCATCCGCTTGATCCGCGATAGCAGCTTGGCCTACACTACCAAGACCAGAGAGACCAAAGACCAGACCAGGTGCTGAACCAGGGCCCAGGAAAATCCACTTTTACAAGGACGGCCCACTACCACAACGAGGCACTGCCAGCGTATCATGAATGAGTCTTGTGTGCGTTGTTATTTGTTGTGCGAACATATAAACAACACGGTCACGGACTTTGCGCAGATGCCTAGAGACGGCTTAAGTACCTGACGCGAGAACGCGTTTATTCGAGAAAGGTCATGAATCATTCATAGTTTGGCGTATCACACCATAAGAGAAGTGAATATCATCAACACGACTCAACTCGTTATCTCCCTTCACCTTAGTTAGACGTCCAATAGCATCAAGACAACAATAAACAAGGAGCACCATGTGACCTTTACTCCGCGTCGAGTCCAGACGCGTAAAGTGGCAGTGGCAGGGTCTTTCTTTAAATGGACTAGCGCGGGGTCTTGAAAACGGTCGGCTTCTGCACGGTTGGCGGGGCATGATTGGACGTTATGCGTTGTCTAGTGAAGGGAACAGGCCCAACCTCGTTGATTTTGTGAGGAGGGAGTTGAAAGTTGTGTGTGAGTAAGTGAGAGCGAGTGAAAGTGAGTGTGGCAGTTATCGGCAGTCTAGAGAAGCCGTGTGTGATGGGCATCAATTATACTCCGTACATTTAGTAACTAAGCAAGCACCTATGTTTCATGTGTTTGTCCTTCTTTCCATTCTTGAATTCTTCCATCCTTCCTTCCTCTTGTAACCCCTCTACCTAGGTCCTAGGTCAAGGTAGTTGCGACCCCCTTCTTTACCTTCCATGCAGCCAAACATCATCCTTGCATAGTTTGGAAACTTTGTTCCTGAGCCTCTATTTGCCCTTTCTTCTTACTCTTTTATTATCGATATTTGGACATTAAACTTCAGGGACCGTTTTTGCAACATCCATTCATAGGTCAAGTCGAAACAAGACGAGAGAGGGAAAGTTAAAGTGGTGACTCAACCGTCGTCTTCATGAATTCCTTCTTGACGGTCAACAACAACGTCTCGCTCGTCAGCATCACTATTGCGCCTAGCACGTACCTTATCACCGTTGCTCTCTTTATCGTCTTTGTTATCATCTACGTTCCCCGCCTTCTGGCTTTCAGATTCCCCGGTCTGGGCATCCCCTTGCCATCATTGTCGTCGCTTGTACGGCCGTTACTTGGAGATCCAGCAGATAATCCACCGCCAGCAAAAGCTGAGAAGGCTCTCCCGGAACCACCATTTGCGGCAACTAGGCTTGTCTTTGAAGATCAGCAGCAACTTGTCATCTCTGGACAGGATATTGTTCTTGCACAGCGCCGTCATCACCTTGAGCAACAGCAATTGGCACAACAACAACGTCTGCTCCTTGAGAAGCAGAAACAGCTTCAATTGCAAGAGATAGAGCACCGCCGTCGTCGCGAGTCTCATCAGGACTCGCCCCCCTCCAAATACAGTCACCGAGATGGATCCCCTCGACGGTCTCGACGCCTCCCTACAGGACTTCGATCTCCCACCAAGTCCATCGCTGCCCCACTACTCAGCTCTCCGCAGCGAAGCGGCAATGACAGAAGAGGATCTCGAGGACTCGGAGATCGCTTCAGTGGGTGGCTACTCCCCACCAGCATGGCGAAGGCTCGGAAACGGAGATCGGAGTAGTGGCTTCTGGAGAGGTCCTCAAGAGTTCATGCACCGAGGCATGAGTGTCTTGAGGGAGAGTTCACCTGAACTGAATGACGACAGTGAGGACGATGGGGTGCTGGAGAGGGCGATCCGGACGAGGTTGCCCAAGGGAAGCCAGAGTCCGGATAAGGGGAGGAGTGTTAGCCCTGATAAGTTTGACGACAGGACGATTCAAATGCAGTTCCACGAGAGGACGAGTCCAACAAGGGAGCTGAGTTTACATGAATCGCCGCCAGACAATTGTGAGTGAACCTATAACCTGTCCCTATCCTCATATGTCTCTAACGCTTATCAGATATCCGCTTCGCTGTTCGCGCCGAAGTTCAACATCGCACTGAACCCATTGAGACTGCCATCAACTTCATTCGTGATCATTACAAGACCCTCACACGGACCTGGTCAACAACATTCACCACTATCCTTATCGCTTTCTTCTCCATCTCTCTCTTCAAGTCTCTTTTACAGCCCGCTGCCCCACGCCCAGTTGGCGACCTCGTCAAAGTTGCTGGACTCGCTCGCTCATTCGAGCCCCTCATTTATTACTCTGAGCACGCCGTTTCTCAAGTACACGACCTGCAGGCCACCAGTGTTGCTGTCTGGGATCTCGGCGAGAGTGTGCGCACGAGCGACATGAGAGACGCACCTAGAATTGTGTCAGGCTTGGATGCTTTGAGTGAAACCATGAAGACATTAGCTATAGAGATGACCAAGTTCTTCGCCAGAGTCGATGGTGACATTGATGGGTAAGTCATCACATAACTTTCCTTACACTTCATTTCATACTCCGAGTGCAATATTCTTACAATTTGCAGGATTCTCAATGTCATGGACTGGGCGAAAATGCATTTGAACCGCCTCAACTCTTCACCCTCACCATCGACCATATCCTCAGCCTATGACAACATCCATAACCTTCTATCTCAAGCTCACGTCCTCGAAGATGCCACCGGCTCACCTACCACCCTCGGTCGCTTGACCAGCCACATCTTCGGTCTCTCCAATCCACAGAGGGAGCAGCGCATGGTTCAGCTTCTCTTCACTGAATTTCTGTCTGTCCTGGAGGACTCAATCCAGGCTGAGCTACAGCACAGTGTCACCCTGTTCGCTCTTTTTGAAGCCGTTGACCGCCACTTCCTTAACCTCGCTCGCACTGTCGTCCGCGAATCGTCAGCCCAGGAGGAGCTTCACGCCGATATGCTATCCAGCCTCTGGACACGACTTCTTGGCACCCGAGCTGCCGAACTTCGCAAATTTGAGCAGAACCGCCTGCTACTGCGCGACGTCCGCGAAAAGACGGTGCGCAATAAAGGTATCCTTGTCGATCACAATGGCAAGCTCTTGACATTGAAGGCATCCCTTGAGACACTTCGCAGTAAACTTGTCTCGCCGCTGGTCCGCGGTGTCAACTCTACGACCCTCACACTCGAGGACCAGATCCATGGTCTGAGTGACGTGAGCGATTATCTTGGTGATGTCAGAAAGCAACAAAAGGGCAAGGTCATGGAGACGCTGTTTGGCAGCGTTCCCAGTAAGAAGTACACAATTGACGAAAAGCCTGACACGGTTGTCGTAAACCCCCTCTGAATGAGAATTGGGGTCTCTTAAGAAACCTTGGGCGTGTGTTGGATTTGTTTCACATGGTCTGCGCTACCAGGGCTTTGAATTCCTGATCAGCTTGGAATGGATTTGGAAATCGTTTTGCTTCCTTGACTCAAAACAGGTGTTTGGTGGCAATCATTATAGGCGTTGGTTATGTCTACGTCTTGCTTCATTCAATTTATATCACGAATAGGCAATAGTTTTAGGATAAAAATATCATTTCGGTATCATTCACGTGTCCAATCCCACCATGTCCTATCAAGATCACAGTTACAATCCTTCATTCACATGAATCACCATCAACTTCAGCAAGGCACAAGTGTTTAAACATTTCTCTTTCATTAGAAACCCTAACCGCATAAAATCTCTGCGTTGATCATGCCTGCAAACGAGGTCCATTGGTAGGGGGTATAGGCCAACAGCCAGAGTGTCAGAAAACCGTCAACGCCGTCCTAGTGGATCCTCCCGAGAGCGCCGCCGCCGTTGCCACAAGCAAGCGACGATTCGCTCCGAGAGCCGACCACTGTAATGTCCCCAAACTTTTGAGTCTCCCTTCCTGAGAAGAAATAGCAACCAAGTCTATCTGTACATAATGCGCCCCCTCAAACTGGGTAACACAAGGTCGTAAAGCATGTTTCGTTGCTGGTTGTTCCATAAATTGCCTTGTAAAGGCGTTCGTCGTTCCACTTGAGGGGGTTGCCCAGTCAGATAACCATGAAAAAAAGGAAATACTAGAGGTCAAACAGGTCGGAGATGGCTTAGGCCTTAGTCTCCTCCTCCTTCTTGGCCTCACCACCCTCGCTGCTGCCCTGAGCCTTGACATACTCGTCATAGACGGCGAGGGCCTCGTCGACCTTGGCCTTCAGAGCGCCGTCGTCCTCAATACTGTAATGGGTGTTAGTGACGTACCATGGTTGGGTTTGAATTGTTCAACTTACAGGTTGACAAGCTCGGTGTTGTCCATCTCCAGAAGCATACCGGTGATCTTACCAGCAAGCTCGGAGTTGATGGCCTGGATCTTGGGGAAGATCAGCTCACCAAGGATCTGCTTCTGCTGAGCGGGCTGGGCGGTAGCAAGCTGCTGCTGGAGCACAGAAGCGGGGTTACCACCCTCGGCACCACGACCGCCCTGAGGTCCGTTGCCGTTGCGGCCAGCGTTAGGTCCACCTCGGCCACCCTGCTGACGGTTGTTAGGGGGGAAACCAGGCATGCCACCAGCCATGGGAGGAACACCGGGCATGCCCTGAGGGCCACCACGACCACCCTGAGGAGCACCACGGCCACCAGAAAGAGCGGCCTGCTGGGCCTGCTGCATAGCAGCCATGAACTGAGGAGTACCGGGCTGGCCGTACTGGGGAGGGAACTGGCCAGGCATGCCGTACATGTTGGGGGGGATCTGTTGAGGAACACCACCGCGGCCGCCCTGCTGAGGGTAGCCGGGGAACTGGCCGGGACGACCGCCCTGGACACCGGGCATTCCCATGCCAGGCTGAGGGAAAGGAACACCACGGCCGCCCTGGGGCATGAAGCCGGGTTGCTGGCCAGGAGCGAAGTAGACAGGGGGTTGCATGTACTGCTGGGGCATACCCGCGGCGGCAGCGGCTTGCTGCATGCGGAGCTGGTTGCGGGCCTGGATACTAGCCTCAAGCTGGCTCTTGCGGACATCCTTGCGCTGGGCCAAAGCGACGTAGAGGGGCTTGTTGTTAATCATGCGCTGGTTCATCTCAGCGACAGCCTTGGTAGCATCGTCGGGGTTGCTGAAGCAGACGAATCCGAAGCCCTTGCTCTTACCGAGCTTCTTGTCGGACTTCTTCTCAGTCTTCTTGTCCTCCTTCTGCTCCTCATCCTCCTTGGGCTCCTCCTTGGGCTCCTCCTTTGTCTCTTCCTTTGTCTCCTCCTTGGGCTCCTCGCCCTCCTGGTTCTCCTTATCCTTGTCATCCTTCTTCTCATCATCAGAATCGGAAGGAGTCTCACGCATCACCTTGGCGGAGGTGATAGGGCCGAACTCGGAGAACATCTGGCGGAGCTTATCATCGTCAACGTCGTCGTCGAGGTTCTTGATGTACAGGTTGACTCCCTGGTACTTGTTGGCCTTCTCCAGACGAGCAGCCTCATAAGACTTGCGGAGCTCCTCCTCACGCTCATGCTTCTTCTGGGCACGTCCAACGTACAGGTCCTGACCGTGGAAGTCGTTGTTGTTAAGCTCATCGACAGCCTTGGAGGCGCTCTCGTGGGTAGTGAAGTTGACAAAGCCGAAACCACGGCTCTTGCCCTCCTGGTCACGAGCCAGAGAGGAAGAGGTAACGTCACCATACTTCTCAAAGAGCTCACGGAAGTCGTCCTCAGTAACATCGGAAGCGATGTTCTTGACGTAGACGTTGGTGAAGTTGGCCTTCATCTCCTCGAACTTGCTCTGGCGGTCCTTCTTGGGGATGTGGTGACCGACGTAAACCTTCTTCTCGTTGAGAAGCATGCCGTTGACGTGCTTGATAGCCTGGGAGGCAGCCTCGTCAGTCTCGTAGTGAACAAAACCATAGCCCTTGGAGCTGCCGGTCTCGTCCTGGGCAACCTTGCAGCTCAGGATGTTGCCAAAGGCGGCGAAGGTGTCGTGGAGAGCCTTGTTGTCGATAGCGACGTCCAGGTTCTTGATGAAGACGTTGCCCTGGCCAGTCTTGCGCAGAGCAGGATCGCGCTGGGACCACATGATACGGCAAGGGCGGCCCTTGATCAGGGTGTAGTTGAGCTCCTCAAGAGCCTTCTCGCCGTCGGCAGTTGCGTTGTAGTTGACGTAGGCATAGCCGAGAGAGCGACGGGTGACGGCATCACGGCAGACACGGATAGAAGCGACAGCACCAATCTGGGAGAAGAGCTCGAAGAGCATGGCCTCAGTGACGGAGGGGTCAAGCTCGCCAACGTAGAGAGAGGCCGAGTTCTGGGGGTGAGGAGCAGCCGAGGTGGGGGTAGGGGCGGCTCCATCGTCAGCGGCGGCAGCGACACCAGTGTCGACAGCAGGAGCCTTGGCGTCGCTGCCGTTGAGGGAGGTGTTGTTGAGGTCGTTGGCGAGCTGATCAACAGCGCCGGAAGCAGCGTTGGCGGCCATTGTGAATGTCGGGTTTTCTAGGTTTGTTTAAGAACCTGCAATGAGCAGTGGAATCAGTAACAGGTCAAGCGCTGGGTAAGTGGAAGAGATAAGTGGGAATTTGAAAAGAAGAAAAGAAAAAAGTTTGACGAGCATGAGGGGAAGCAGCATGAGGGTCAACCGTACCTGTTTATGAAGCCGACAGTGGATAGAGTCCGCGTGGTACTGGACCTTTGGCGAACAAAGAAGACGGGGCAACGAACAAAGCGATGCGACCGCGACGATATCAAGATTCTTTGAGTAGCGAAGGACTCAAAGAGGATGGTAAAAGAAGTCGTCGAAGGAAGAAGTCACTCGGGCGGTGTCGCGAGAGAGACAAAGAGGTAGAGGGTCGTGAGATGAGGGGGTGGTGGGTTGTGTTTTTTGGGGTTTTTTCAAGTTTTTTTTTGTGTTTTTGTTCCGAGTGGAAATGAAGTGAGCAGAAGCAGAGAACTAGTACGAAGACCGTACCTCTGGACTGACTCGACTTTATGGGTTTTTGGGGTTGGTTTGATAAGGTTGGTGTTGCGGTTGAGGAGGGAAGAAAGAGAAATTTCGTCGCCGTGATAGAATAATTATTTTTTTGCTTAGCCGTACCTACTGTAAACCTAAGGCTAAGGTACGTACTGATTTGGCCATGAGGTGGAGGGTGGAGGGAAGGATTGGTGGAGTGAACCTGCCACCCAACGCCGCGCCTACCAGAGTCGCAATCGCACCTGCCAGAACCTGGTGCAAGTGGGGTACTTGCCAGCTGGTTGTGATATGCAGCTGGGTAGTGGGTTCGTTATTCACTAACAGATTTTGGTGAGAAGAATCACCACTAGCCGATAAGGCTCAGGGGCACGTGCCCTACTCCCACCATCTCGGCAGTGACCAAGGTACTTGCGGCGCTCCCGGGCTGAAGAAGGCAAACGTTGAAATTTCTGTCAAGTTAAACCACGCC
This sequence comes from Fusarium sarcochroum, assembly GCA_013266185.1. Classification (NCBI taxonomy): domain Eukaryota; kingdom Fungi; phylum Ascomycota; class Sordariomycetes; order Hypocreales; family Nectriaceae; genus Fusarium; species Fusarium sarcochroum. The sequence goes on along the minus strand of JABEXW010000978.1, from coordinate 5,377 downwards.
ATGCCACGCTGAGAGGAAGCTAGCAAACGGCCCAAGCTGTCACTGGCTCTGATGGAACACGACAAACTGTGCGAGAAAACTAGAAATGTTTGTATGTGGGAACCTATATTATGACGATTTGTCTGCACCGTGTCTCACAATGAGCCATAACGGTACGCAGTTGGAATGGCATTTCTCGTCTTGTTTTAGCCGGGGGTACTAGAAAAAGCAACGTCGCATGTGAGGCACTAGGCACATTAGAGCGAAAATGCCATGATGCTTGGTATCTTCACCGCCAAAGATCGATGTGCATTCATTTGCGGCGCATGAACTCAACAAACGTGCTTGTCTTTCAGAATGACAATCCCTTAACGTGCGTGCAATTGCTGTACCTATGTCAAATATGAGGTTGGTTGTGAGATAATCCTTTGATAAAGAATCCCAATTATAGACAGGCTTAGGCTTGAAGCATGGAGTTCAGAAGGTGTTGCTTGTCTCTCATGTCCTAGCCCTTGGCATAGACCGAGACCCAGGGTAAAGTTTATCACGCAATTGTTTGTAAGCTCAAGGCCTCTTCTTGTTAGACCATAATAAGCTCTACTCGAACGACTTTTCGAGTTGAGTTGTATTTGAGACAAAGGCCAAGTTGGTTGGTGACATTGATACCATCGCATCCATATTCCTTTTGTGAACCATAGAAATTAAAAAGTGCCAGCAGTCATGGTCAGCAGTGTCGTATCTCTGATCAGTAAATACTATGTTAAAGAAGCCCTCACGAAATATTTCGCCTCAGACTGCGAGACACGATTTTGCTGAAAGGCCTCAAACCATCAAGAGCACAACTTCTCAAATGACATATTCGCAGTTGGCGCATAGTCGCATTATTATGCGGCCACCACTTCAGCCCGCATTTGCGCAACACGCAAATGCTCAGTCCCGCTCTGAGGTTGCTCTTATCTTATCGCAATCCCGGCTTAAGGTGACCTCACCTCTCCAAACCCATCCCCACCAAAACATCTCCAAAGGCCGAACACGGCATCGGACGAATAGCATCTAGACTAGGCCACTCATCGCTGACTGAGCTTCCAGGCTGAATCTTCTAGAAGCTGGAACAACATCACGACAACTTCGACTATACCTGAGCAACTCAATCATGTTATGGTTGCCTAATTAATTCCCATTCTCGACCATCGAACCTTACTTGTCCTCGCCCCTCGTCCCGTCGTGTCCGCTCGTTGCAGCCATGTTTTCGACATTCACGGGCAACTCGAGGCGCCCTCGAAACGTCAACCTTAGCGGTTCTACCGGAAATCCCTTTGCCAACACTTCATGGACACCGTCTGCTGTTTCCAACGCTACCAAAACTGTTTCGGACGCCCAAGCCGAGCGTGAAAAGCGACAAGCTGAACGGACAAGACTAAAGGCGGCCGGCAAGATTCAGCGTACATGGAGGGGTCATAGAGCAAGAGCAGCGTTACGGGAATCTCGAAGAGCTGCTTTCGATACTTTGTATAGCTCGGAATCTACCCAGAGCCCTCACGAGAGGCTTCCTGAAGCATTCAACCTGCTCGTGTCCTTCTTTACCCTGAGACGAAATGACGACATTCGAAGAGCTATATGTTATGCGTACGATACCGAATCGGTGGATCTCCAGGCCATCGCTCCATCCAATGTTCATTCATCACGAGTAGAGAAGCTTGTTCGACTTTTGTTGCATGCACTGGATAAATCCTTATCATCAGGGTACGTGCGAGTCCACTCTGTTGGGAGCATTGCATCTGGTGATCATTATCTAACTATCATGTATAGAGAGCTCCCCGATGACACGCATCTTCTAATCAAGCTCGTCGTTCGAATCGTTACAAGTTACCCCGACCTGATTCTTCCTTCAATCGACAATTACTACAAGGTGATTGCTAAGCTATGTCAAACTCAAGAGTTAGGTGGACAGTGGCGGGATATCGTGCTACAAGCCATATCTAGTCCACTCGAGGCTGTTTCTCAACAAGGTCAGTTCTTGAACTAAAGACTTGGGGACTTCGCTGACGATTTTCTAGGAAGTTCACAGGTTTATCATGCATACGCCTTTTCTTTCATGGCAAACAACAACCTGCGCTTCTTTGAGGAGAATATCTCGACCCTGTCCGGGGCAGTTACCCTTGCTTATCTATCAAGGGCGATAGTAGAAGGCCTCTCTTCTAGCTCGGGTGCACAGTGTTCTGAAGACGCTCGACTCTGGCAGTTGGCTCATTTCATCGATTTGAGTCGGTTCAGCACCAAAAGTAAAACCGGCTCTGGTGTACTGGAAACACTTTATACGCAACTGGCGGCTCTTTCTTCCACCATAAGCATTCGCTTATCAGTAAAACCGAGTGATGATGATGACAGCTCCGAAGAACCTCTCGTGTCCCCGTTGGATTCCTACATTACTACGAAACTAACGTCGCTGGTGGACAGCAATGGCATTTCTCAGACGCTACGCGACTTCTCTACCAATCTGGCGGGATCCTCACAACAAGAGTACCAGAGCACAAGCTTTTTAGCGGGATACATTTTGACTTTGCTTCGGTGTTTTCCTTCCAGCAGCGATGATATTCGCATGCGCCTCTTCCTCGAGCAAATTCCTACGACCTCCGGTGATGTTCCAACAGTCAAGTTCCTCTGGCAGATTATGAGCAAAACAGCTGTATTCCAAAAACTGAGGACAGAATCAGAACCACCACTCAATGTCTTGCGTAGATACCTGGGTGTTACATCAAAAACCTCGACTTCTTCGGAGGAGGAGCAGGATTGGCGAATTGCCCTTCTATTCCTCGAACTGTACATCTTCATTCTACGTTTAAGCGATGACGAAGACTTTTTCAGTGGGATCTTCCCGCGAATTCTGCAGCAAAACTCATCAACATCCCGCATTCGATCTTGTAGCCTTTCGTTAGAAGATGTCAAGATGCTGACGAGCTTTCTCAAGAACACCGCCTTCACTCTTCACTATAAAGCCCAAGAGCTTTCCAAGTCCCACGATGCTTTGGAGGCAGCCGCCAAGTCTCGCATGGGCTCCTATTTTGGTTCTGGGGAGTCTTCAGCAACGACCCAGGGGGCTGGAACGCCCTCACCATCTCCCCAAAGCCCGACTAGGCTAGATCTTGACAGCTTACGAAATATTGTGACTGCAGCGATGAAGATGCTATACGAGAGGGATTCGAGAAAACAGTTCCTGCCCACAAATCACTGGCTTATGACCTCGAAGCTAGATCAGGGAGACTTCATAAGCGCCGTTATTGCAGAAGAGAAGCGGCAGAACGAAGAAGATTCTGACGACAGCGAAGATGATATAGAAAGCGAGTATGGAAACGTCCCAGGCCTCTACTCTACCATTGCTGGTCAACGATTGTCACGGCACGCGAGACTCGAGCGACTGAAGGCCCAGCAGATCCGAAGTCAGAGGGAGCGTCGACTGGCCGAGATGGGCCCGAAGCTGGAGATTTTGAAACACATGCCATTCGCGGTTCCTTTCGAAACTCGTGTCAAGATTTTCCGCCAGTTTATTCAATTGGATCGCATCCAAAGAGAGGGTAACATCATGTCTCATTTTGCGGGCCCGTTTGCAAGGCATCATGCACAAATCTCACGAAAGCGGCTCTTTGAGGATGCGTATAAGCAATTTTACGAGATAGGGGAGGGCCTCAAGGACCCTATTCAGATTACCTTTGTCGACCAGTTTGGCGCTGCCGAGGCCGGTATAGATGGAGGAGGTGTCACCAAGGAGTTCCTCATCAGTGTAACGTCAGAGGCATTCAGCGCCCAACATGGTAAGGGCATGTTTACTTCGAACGAAAAGGGGCTGTTGTTCCCTGACCCAACAGCCGTTGATGTTCTTCGCGACTCTATGCGGTCGGCCGGACTCTCCGAAACTGATAGTGAATATCGTGATTTCATGACGAACCTGCTGAAACGATTTGAGTTTCTTGGTAGGATTGTGGGCAAATGCATGTATGAGGGTATCCTCGTCGACCTTGCGTTTGCTGGATTCTTCCTCCTCAAATGGGCTTCGACCGGCCCCAACGATGAGAACAGCTACAAGGGCAGCGTGAACGATCTACGAGACATGGACGAGGAGCTCTACAACGGAATGCTGCGACTCAAGAATTATCCAGGAGATATTTCCGAGCTGGGAATCGACTTTACCATCGAAGACCAGGTCTCTCAGATAAGGGAGCCGGTCAAGACTATCACCAAGAAATTGATAGCCAATGGCGATCAAATCTATGTTACGAACGACAACCGCCTGTTGTACATCTCGTATGTTGCTCGCCACCGCTTGGTGGTTCAACCATCTCCGCAGACGGCAGCCTTTTTACGCGGTTTGCGCTCCATCATTCGTCCATCATGGCTGTCTATGTTCAATCAGTCTGAGTTACAGCGTCTCGTAGGCGGTGACTCATCCGAGATCGATATTGACGATCTCCGCCGTAACACCGTCTACAGCGGCTTGTATGAGATTGGCGACGATGGCGAAGAGCACGACACTATCAAGTTGTTCTGGAAGGTTATGCGCGGCTTCACAGACGCTCAACGTCGTGACGTCCTCAAGTACGTCAGCTCAACACCACGAGCTCCTCTGTTGGGCTTCTCACAACTGAAGCCGAAATTCAGCATTCGTGATGGAGGAACAGACCAGGAGAGACTACCGAGCACGAGTACCTGTGTCAACCTACTCAAGCTGCCGAGATACACTTTAGAAGCAACACTTCGCGAAAAGTTGCTCTACGCTGTGCAGTCAGGAGCGGGTTTCGATTTGAGCTAAGTTTTCTTTTGGTGGAATAGAGTGCGTACGGGAAGCAGGATTTGATTTGCATTAGCGTCGGATATGGTATTTCGGATGATAGGCCTTGGAATGGTATTATTACTGTCAATACAGGTTGTACACTCCTTTAGAAGAAACCCAGATAGGACACGATATTAAACGTATTATGACAGCCCAGTCGATTGCCAACCAACCTGCATTGACTGCGTGAAGCTAGATTGACAATCTTGCAGAACCATTGATACTCCGTTTTGGGTGCGACGAGGTGAACGTCTTGTACCGTGCTGAAAAACTTGAGATAAAGGAGATCATATTAAGCGTGAGTGCGTGGGGAAGTGTATGATTGACCCGTCGTGCCTGACTTTAAGATTTCAAACATAGGTAAGATAGAAAAGAAGGGAGAGAAATTATCCTAAAATTATGATAGTTTTGAATGTCTTATTAAAATTTCACATTAATTTAGATCAGATATTATAAAAGTTTTATAATATCTGAAATAAAATCCCTTTCTTGGGATTTTGCTGGATCACCTGTGTATCTAAGAAGCATATTTTTGTCTCAAATCCATTACTCGTTCATTGTAGGCTACTAAGC
>JABEXW010000977.1:0-15784 GCA_013266185.1 Fusarium sarcochroum | reverse complement strand
AGAGTTCTTCTCGGGTTTATATCTGTAAATGATTTCATCTAGGACTTTGAACTCCAAATCTAGGACTTTCTGACTAACAGTCTGAATCCTGAAGGGAAGGGGGATTCCTGGATTTTCCAACATTTCATAGAAATCGGTATCACGATATCCACGCAGGACCTGTCTAAACACGTCCGCCCTATTCCCGCATTCCCTTGTCCAGTACCCGCTGGACGAACTTCTCCTCCGCCTCCGCGATGTGGTTATTTTCCCCATATCCACTAGAGGTAGGATACAAGCCGTTGAAAATGACCTCACGAATACCAACACCCCGGCCAGCCTCGGTGTTAATAGCCATGGCTTCGACAATGTTTCCATCACCATACCTAGGATCTGTCAAGATGTCCTGCATGACCGAGGCGCATTCATCGGGGGTGAGCATTAAGTCACCGGGCTGCACTCGATCACGGCAGTCTTCGCGATCAAAGATAGGGGTCTGGGTCAAGTGAAGCAGGGTTAGTATATCTGTCCGGCAAAGATAGGTCCTCGAAGTATCAAAATCTGGGGGGGAATGACTGACATCAACAGTTCCTGGGCAAATAGCAGCGTTCCTGATACCGAAGTCGGTCCGGAGACGGGCCAGCGACTTGACAAAACTGACGATGGCCGCTTTGCTAGCAAAGTATAGAGGTGTATGAAACGAATGAACATAGCCTCCTAGGCTTGCGACCCAAAGTAGATTGCCCTCCACTTTCTCATTCATCCAGTAGTCCATTGCAATTTGGGCGAGTCGAATGGGGGCCGTGGTGTTCACATCAAAAGTCTTATATCCACCGGGACTAGCATCAGCCTTGTCTTCTGCCAAGCGCGAGATGCCGGGCGGGTTCCAAAAGTTGCTTGATGGGGGTTCGTAAATGCCCGCACCGTTGCAGACTATGTCAATCCTGCCTAGCTTCTCAAGCGAGGTCTTCCATAGAGAGATAAGCTGACCCCAGTCACTGACATCAGTGGGTTGATGGTAGGCAGTGGGCTTCTCATCATTAAACGCTGACCACTTGGCTAGGAGTTTTTCAGCTTCAGGTAGGAGCTTGATATCGGCTATCATCACTGAGCATCCACCCTCCAATAGCTGCTTCGCGAAGGCCAGACAAATGCCTCATTTCCTGTTAGAACTTGTCCGCAAAAGAGCTTGGGGTTTCTTACCAGATCCCGCGCCAGTAACAATGGCATTCTTGCCTTTAATCTCGTAGGTAGACATCGTTTCTATTACGACGATGTATGGAGTGGTGCGTGGCTGTCAGGATACTAGAAGAAGGGCGAGGAAGAGGATGTCGAGAAACGAGCAGGATGCGGGGTCCAGAGCAAGCGAGCAATTCCTTTTATCAAGGCCTATTCGCTCGCCGACATCGGATCCAGAGTCGCGACCAGGTAGGTACCCCTGTCGCCTACAACTATTTGGCTACAGCAGCTGCAGATCTAGATGGCATGAATTCTGCAGAGCTTTGCATCGGCGTAAATTAGGGGCTCCGTGGAGTGTGAAGATGCGGAAGAACCCATCGCCATGTTACAAGAGGCAAGGGCTGACTACCACGCTCACCTAACATTCCGTTCTTCTCAGCTGCTCTAAATTCATCTGTCTAATCTCACTTGTTGGGACGCTCTGAGTCTACCCGTGGCTCGAAGGTAAATTGCCTTGCCGTCACGCTTATTGATCACATCATACTCTAAAACAGTTGCATGTCCCTTGACCGAGAAGTTCTTTCATTGGTGTTTATCCATGTCTCCGCTCGACTTCGCGCAGCTCCCCGGTTCGTAGTCACCAGAAGAGGCAAGGTGGAGCCTGTGATTCATGCCATCAACTGATGCTGGGCCTCGGCCCTAGTCGGGCATTGATACCCGGTTTCCCTGACGAGCCGGTTGCATCCATCCAGGTACCTTCATACTGTGCGGGAACGGGAATTGCTTGGCTCTCTATCATCTCGCTCATAAACCAAATGTGGGTGCCCCTGGATGATTGCTAAGGGCTTCTACTTCAAAGCGCCGCAAAGGAGAGCGTGCCGCTGGAGTCTGCGTAAAGTAACGCTGTCTAACTCTTGTAACGGACTCAATCTACCTAGGCTCGGTCACGAACAGCGGGAGAGTTCGTCTTCACAGCTTACGCTCATTCATTCAATATCAGGGTTCTGCCGGCTGGAAGGTGTTATGCTTAGCGTAAGTGACTGTATACAGGATAACAACCAACGCACTTGATGTAGCGACGGTACTTTCAGCAGGGCCACATGCAGAGGGCCAAGAGAGTTTCGTTCTGTCGAGTGTCGAGTCTACCTGCATTTCCGCATTCGAATCCGCCATCTGCTGACGACGTGAATCTTCCGTTTCAGCTAAACCTGGAGAGTCAAGATCACATTATCCACAATGCTACATGTTGGTCGGCCCTGCGGCGCCTAACTCAGGGGCACGTATTTCGCTCTTTTCTCAGCCTTCTCCTAGGTCGTAGGGGTCGGGAAAGCCTGAAGACGTATAGGTAGGTACAGTATGTACCGGTATGAGATTGCCGAAATTGATCCACGACATAGCTAGTCTGCCACCAATGCTGCATTGCCACAATGAGAAATTTGTGGCCCCTGGGAAAAAGCGCCACTTAGTTCCAAATCCCTACGACGGATAACGAACCTCGTTACTTAGCCGGGGCGGAAGCGACTCCGGTGTGGATCATCTGCTGATCTTTCGTTGTTGGCTAGGGATATCAATGCTTTGACATCAACCGGCCGATCGCTGCACAACCTTGTGGTGGGCCAGTTTTTGAAACCGCGTGAAGCTCCCGGAAATACGTACAAACTCACAAGGATAGGATCTCGTTCGGATCCATGCCAGCTGTCGCCGGGATAGGTGCCTTGCCGTCCGTACGGGGAAGGCACTGGTAAGCCCAGGGGAAAACATCACTGAGATAGCAATAAATGAGAGGGTAGTCACAATCCTTTTAATCTCTGTCCTCCTCTACATCTGTCGCATAGTCTACTTAAGTTCGAGTTCCTTCTTCCTTTCCCACCTCGAGAACAAAATCTTTTCATTCCCCGCAACAACCAGCTATCATCATGTCGGACATGCTGGAACCATGGCGTGCCGTCAAACTTAGTGGTCTTGCCCTTTCAATCTTCGTCGTTACCATCGTCTTTACTGTACTATGCTTCATCGTAGTATGTCTCCGAGTATGGATCAGGCAGAGAGCCAGTTCCTTTGGCCGGGATGATTGGCTTATGGTTGCAGGAACAGTAAGTGCTCCGTGGGTTATTCCGTCGAAATTCAGGAAAAGCCTGACCACCTACGCTAGGTTCTCAACTTGGTGCACAATGGATTTGTGATGTGGGGCACTATAACAGGTATTGGGACGCCAGACTCGAGGCTCAATGGCGCGACAATGGTTGAGGGCGCAAAAGTAAATTTCTCCAAAACCAAAAGCTATCTTCGATCAATTGGCTTATAGGTGCATGCAGGCCATCTTTTTCTGGCAAATCTTTTACGTTAGCGGCTCCGTCTTCATCAAGGCTTCCATCTGCGTCCAGCTGATGCGTATCGCGACGGATCAGTGGATGATTCGGTTTCTTTGGGCCCTCATCGCCATCTCCGTCACAATTACGATTATCGCGATATCTGCCGTCTTGTTTCGGTGCAAGCCCATTGATGGATCATGGAACCCTGCATTGGGGACCTGCGCTGACCAAGAAATCATCATACGGTTGACTTACGTGGTATCTGTGGCGAACATCCTAACAGATTGGTCCGTCGCTCTCATTCCAATTTTCATCCTATGGAATCTTCAGATGGCGAAGAAATTGAAGAAAATGGCTGCCCTAGTTATGGGCGTTGGTGTTCTGTGAGTATCATCCTGATCGTCAATGAAGCCTACAATCGACCATGCATGCTGACGAACTTTCAGTGCCTCGATTGCGACCATTGTCCGAATGCCCTACTCATCGGTATACTCTGAACCGGAAAATCTTCTCTGTGCGCATTCCCATATGGGGCTACTGAAATTATGGCTAACCGTGCCCTGACAGATGGCGTCGGTCACATTATCCTCTGGACTGTTGTTGAATGTAGTCTTGGTATCATCGCCGGATCAATGCCCATACTTCGAAAGTTAATAGCTGGCCTATCCAACGATGAAAGCTCCTATTCGCGCGACTTCAACAATTATAATCTGGAAACTATTGGACAACGCCCCACTAGGCCCTGTCAAGCGAACGACGTGCAGTTTGAGACGACGGTTGCCGCAGGTGAAGACTTCGAAAGTGGTGGAGATAATGAGAGCACGAAGAGGATAATCAACGTGAAAAGATCTGTGGAACAGACATCAACAGATAAGGCGGTATATTGAGTCTTGAATGCTGCTAAGACTAAGTTATGTTGGACTTATACTCACTTTATCAATCTTTCACAATACTTGGTGTGAAGAGGTAGGAGCAGAAGGCAATTGTGGGTCAATTCATCTGAATGCGTTGAGGCCTATCCAGCTTTGGTAATCATGCTGGGGAAATCTCGAGTTTCCTGGGCCCCGGCCGGCTGACACAAATTTGGTTATGGAGTAGTTGAGTTAAGGAGGGAAATGAACCATCAGAACTATGTTTTTACTTGTTATCTCGAGACACTACGCGCGATGCTACATAATACGACCATCTGATTCAAGCTTGTTTACCGTCATAAGTCGCTTAATTAGTCGGACCGGGGTAAAAGTAGAACACGCCATCTTGAAAACAGCGTGTCTGCTTCTCTGACGCTCAGGCGTATGACTACTCCTAGCTTCGCCATCGAGCGTGGCCCATATCTTGGCCGACAGCCACGGCGCTGTAACGTCTACAATATAAAGGCGACGTTGATATAACATATAGCCTAACCGTACCATCCACAACCCCTCTTTCGCCACCACCCCTCTTTCGCCAGGCAAAATAAAAAAAGCTCCACCAAAACTCATCAACTTCACTTACACGAAAGTCAGCCTAAATATATAGCTACTCAAGAGACATTACCTCTATTGATCATAAAAATGATTGGACGTGATGATTCTGACCTTATAAGGCTGTGCGGGGTACGTGATCTATGCGTGCTGTGCTATGGAAATGTCGTTAGTTTGATCGCCAAATTCCTCACCGCTCTTTGCCTTGTTTTTTGGTCTTTGTCTTTGACAACGACATGAAAATGCCTAGGTCAAGACTTCGATGGAAATACACAGAGGACGACGTGGCAGAGGCCATATTGGACGTTACTGACAATGGCTTTTCACCCCCTCAAGCCGCTCATAGACGGGGAGTGCCCCGAAGGACTCTAATCGACAGACTTCACGGCCGCGGGGCCGTGAAAGAGCAGATCCACCCTCATCGACGGTTGTCCAAGAGACAAGAGGATAGGCTGGCTTTCTGGATTCTCCGCCAGGAGTCCTTGGGCTATGCTCCGTCCCATAGTCAAATCCGCGCTTGTGTCATGGGCTTGTTGAGACAGCAGGGCGAACATCCCAAATTGGGACGCAACTGGATGATCAAGTTTATCAATCGCCGCGCACATCTAAAGACCAAGATGGGTAGACGTCAAGAAGCTAAAAGGATCGACTCTTTTACCCCTAAAGCGGTTCATTGGTGCTTTGATATCCGGGATGGCCAGTATGGCTGGATCAAGCCTGAAAACACCGGCAACATTGATGAAGGCGGTATTATGACTGGTTTCGGCAAGTATTCACGTCTACTACTTGTCGTTGCTTGCATTTTGACCGACTAATTCTCTTCATTCAGGCCTAGATAGCTTAGTTGTTGGAAGCGCGGACCTGAAGCGCAAGGCCTTTCTCAAAGGACCACAAACTCGAAATTGGACTTCATTCATCGAAGCTGTCACTGCTGACGGCCGCGCTTTAGTTCCTGGCATAATCTTCAAGGGAAAAGAACTGCAGAAACAATGGTTTCTTGAGGAGTTCAAGCAGATAGCAGACTGGTATTACATAACATCGCCCAACGGGTGGACTGATGACCACATAGGCATTGAATGGCTTGAAAGAGTTTATCTGCCCCAGAATACACCTGCTGACGAGTCAGACGCTAGACTGATCATTGTAGATGGTCATGGAAGCCATGCAACAGTATGTTCTCCATTTTCCCCACCTCAAGATTAGTGCTGAGTGATGGAATGATGAATGGATGGCTACGTGCTTTTTGAACAACGTTTATTGCTGCTATCTACCAGCACACTGCTCTCATGGACTCCAGCCACTGTACAATGGAGTATTCAACGCGTTGAAGGCTGCATATCGACGAGAATTGGAAAGGTTCGCTTCGTTGACTGATTCCACTCCGATGGACAAGGTCAATTTCATCAGGGCCTACGCCAAAGCTCGCCGAGTTGGAATGACTAAAAAGAACATACTGTCAGGCTGGAGGGTCACTGGAAACTGGCCAATTTCACGTGTGAAAGCGTTACGGCACCCTGATATCCAACAAGATAGGCCAAATGGCAGCCCAAGAGTGACTCCTGAACCTAGGCCGTATCTTGGCTTGGACGATACACCACAGACGAGCCGTCAAATTCGTGATCTTGGGTTGAACAAGACATCAAAGACTCGGAGACGATACAACGTGATATCCAAGGGCTTTGAAGCTCACCAGCAGACAGTAGCGGCGCATACGCAGAGGATTGCCAGCCTAGAGGAAGAATTGGATCGGCTGAAAAGAGGGAAGAAGAGGAAGGCGGTGCCGAATCCTAACAAACGTTTCATGACTCTGGGAGAGACTATAGCTGGTAAAGAGTCCATACCAGAAGGGGCGACTCCTTATACGCCTGTCGGGGTGGAATTTATCTCTTCAAGCGAGCAAGAGTCAGCATCGGAGGCTGGCTCGGTCATAGAAGTCAGAGAGGAAAACATACCCCACCAACCAACCAGGCGGTCGCAGCGGATAGTAAAAAAAACCAGAGTACAATAGATTGATCTACTTATGACTCATTAAATGAATGATTTTACGCATTTCTGTCAATTTGGTCAAATTCTGTGTAAGTGAAGTTGGTGAGTTTTGGTGGAGCTTTTTTTATTTTGCCTGGCGAAAGAGGGGTGGTGGCGAAAGAGGGGTTGTGGATGGTAAGTGTAACTGTAAACATCCCCAAGGGCTACGCCAGCACGGTAATCGCAATGGTATAGGCCAGGCAGGAACCGCAGTCGGCTACATGGCTAGATATTCTAGTTATCAAATCGCCAATCCTAGGTAACGTCACCTAACGATTTCGGCGACTCATTGTTAGGAGGCTGGATGCTGGTGAAGCTACTTCTCAATTCTGGGTCGGCTACAGTGACTTGTCACCCAGCTCTGGTTATGCGCCCCTGCCAGCGTTACAACGCCTGCTGACGCAAGGGGAGGCGCTGTCCTTGTCATTGTGTGAAGTACCATAGCCACATGTTTTGGACCTTGGGGGTGGACTCATGGCCGCAGGGCAGGTCCGAACACGAGACGACCGGATTTTCAAGACGATTAGTAGGGAAGGAGGACGGGTAACAGAGAATTTTCAACGCAAGGCCCAAGGATGAGAATCACACAATGTAATTCAATATATTAAATGGATTGGTGATCGACGTCGAGTTAACTAAATCAACATCGGGATCTGATTATATAATACGTCAATCCATTTTGTTATCCTCTTGATTAAATCGGTTGAATTTGTTTACTTGTTGACTTAGCAATTTGAGACTCCTCGATCTGACTTCTGTTACTATTTGGGTCAGCCTTGTCACGGGGTGAGACGGAATCCAACCTCAACGGCTAGAAGGTTGTTCCAGGGGCGCAAGTCATCCCCGGAAGGAACCTTGCAGAGCATTATGTCAGAAAACTAGTCTTGGCAGGTCCATATCATGCCCCATGAAGGATCTTAACCTACGAAACCTCATCAAGAATTCAATGAGAAAGGAGACATGATGATAGTGGCTGATGGAAGAAACTCTTTGAATAGATGGTTCTCGTGAACAGGTCAAAAGGACTACCGGTATCTTATGTGATTGACTATGCCTTTTCTTGTTGTTATGTGTTCGAGATATGCGCCATCCGGTCGGCCCAATGTAGCAAGTGATCATGGCTCTGAATTTCCATTCAAAGATACCAGAACCTTATGACAACTCGGGCTCGATTGGGGATTCCTCTCATCACTTTATAAAACCGTCAAGGTCGCTGGGCGTATTGGAGAGGAGCTGGAGGCGGTGGAGGAGGTAAAGCCAAATGCCTGAGCTCCTTAAGAACTGGAGGCGCCGGATCCGGGGGAGGGGGCATAGGGTCCTTGCGAGAACGTCTTCGCTCACCAGGCACAACTTCGTCGATGCGTCCAACGCTGTTCTTGCGTCCAAAACGTGCAGGGCGCTGACCGGGCTCATCAGGAACTGGTGCCGACATGCTACGGGGAATAGGAGGTCGAGCCGGTGGCTGGTAAACTGTCGATGGGAGCAGAGTGAGGCTAGGCTCGACAAAGGGCTCCTCCCTCTCAGGTGACTGTTGGAGAGAGGCCTCTGGCGAGTGTATCTGAGAAAGGTCGGCGGGAATCATGGCCACCTCAGGCTTGGGAGTGCTTCCTGATTGACCATGGTGGCCCTTAATGATAACCCTCATGGCCTTGGGGGTTGCTGGAGGTCTAATCACAGGTCCATTACGGGCGTACATGTTCCTTTGTAGTGGCTCAGTAGCACCGCGAGGTGGGATATCGTCAGGCAGCGGCTTAGGCTCAGCAGTCTCAACAGTAACTGCAAGAGCGGGAGAGAACTCGTTGGGGTGGGGGATAGAGGGTTTCTGAGCACGCTTGGCCAGAGACATGCGGCGTTCCTCGAGCTCTCGAGCAGCCTGTTCCTTCTTTCGCTGACGCTCATCCTTCATGTGCTTGAGATCACCAGCATGCTCGGTGGAGGCAGCTCTATCGTAAACAGACGTGGAACCGTCAAAATTCGCGGCTTTGGTGTTAGCCCTGCGTCGATTCTCTGGAAGATCTTGCTTGCTTAGTGCCGGTGAGTTTAAACCTCGGCTAGCGCTGCGGCTATGCTTGTTCCTAACTTCCTCCTGGCCAGCCGTGGCTGCTCTGTAGTCCTCTCCATCTTCAGAGTCCTGGTAATGGGCTATGTCAGCACTCAGAGGCAAGGGAGAGGAAGGAGAATGCTATACCGAGCCCTCTCGGCCCTGACTTCGACCACGGAGTGTAAGAGCTGGTGGGCGAGATCGACCATCTGGGCTCCTGCGGCGGTTTCCACGGCTTGAGTTTCGGCTCTTTGGCTTGGCAGTTGATCCGCCCACCTTGCGTACTGTGTTTAGCTCGCCAACCTGGCCATGTCGTGGAGTACTCAAGTTCAGCAAGTCCTCTGGAGACATGGGAATTGGGGAAGTAGGTGGTCGCTTGGCCTTAGGCCAATTTCGAGCACTTACACAGCCACGTTCCCCGGAAGATTCTCGAGAGCAAGCTGTTCGTTCCCGACTTCCAGGTCGACTGCGTGAAGCATGCCGGGTTCTTGAGTGGCTACGCTGGCGGCTGCGCTGCCTCTTAGAGTAGTGTTTGGCGGCATCTAGGCTGTGGATGTAATCTTCTCGATTTCGCACAGCTTCATGGCGAAGACTTCGTCCAGCGCTTGATGCAGAAGTGACAGAGCTAGTCACAGATGCAGGTCCTCTGCGACGAGTTGGCCAATGGTAGCGTGTGGAAGAAGTAACAGACTGTTCTGGAGATGCAATGTCTTCATGGGCGGGTTGGGGCTGTAGCTGAAGATTCACACCCAAAGGAATGTGATCGCGAGAGCCATTTCTGTGGTTTCGCGATGCTTGCTGCATCTTCAACATAATGGTCTGGTCAGGTGGCGGTGGGCAGTCTCCTTCGCTCGGTTGAACAACATGGTGAGCATGCTCTCGCATCATCATCGGACTTGCGGTAGCAGCACGCTGTAATGCAGTACCCATCATCATGTTGTCATTGACAGATGGTGTGCGAGCATAGCCAGATCTAGGCTCATAGTCATATGGAGCAGCAGTGAGCTCGGCTGATCTTAGCGCATCCCGGTTGAGGTCTGATGGGATCTCACTAATGGACGGCAAACGCCTGCGTCCTCGAGCAGAGACAGGCGTATTGAATCTGATGTTGTTTGAAGGACGGAGGAACGCTGTCGTGGCCCCATTGTTAGAGGCATGGAACAAAGCGGGTGAACCGGCAGAGTCCGCGATAGGCGTAACACCAGCAGCAATAGGAGTCTGGCCACCGTCACCAGCAAAGAACTTTGATTTCTGGGTTTGATCACCGAATGAGGTGATGAGTTTGAGCGCAGAGGTCTTTGAGATGCTGCACTGAGGACCACGTTGAACACCGGGGGGTGAGAGAGGTGGGCTCATGATCTCAGGAATACTGGGGGTCATGGTCTGGAAATTGAGCTGTGCAGCGGATGGAGAAGTCCAGGACTCAGTAGACTCCTGGTCAGTGCAAGCAAAGCATCGAATCGCCAGCTGGTGCTGACCATGCTGAACCGCCCACTCTCCCCATTTTCTAATGATAGCAGCTTGGCGCTCCCAAACGCTAGGGGCTGAGAGACATGTGAGGATAAGTGCCTCCATGTAGCGCTTGTGAAAGATATAAACCTCAATAGCGTCATTGTGGTCACCCATGCCAAGCATAA
The DNA here is from genome assembly GCA_013266185.1 of Fusarium sarcochroum. Classification (NCBI taxonomy): domain Eukaryota; kingdom Fungi; phylum Ascomycota; class Sordariomycetes; order Hypocreales; family Nectriaceae; genus Fusarium; species Fusarium sarcochroum. The sequence continues at coordinate 5,148 of JABEXW010000977.1, read as the reverse complement.
TCGTGACTGCCGCGTGCACGTCGCCAGCCTCAAGTAGGCCCTGGACATATGTATGGCCAAGCTTCTGTTGCGAGGCATGGCCGCCGATTCCACTCAAAGCTAACAACATCCAGTCGGAAGAAGTCATGTTCTCGAAGTTTGCGTTCATGATATTGGGATCAATGTCGCCAAGCCACTTGGCCAAAAGGATACGGCTGGCAGATCCTTGCGGATGTCTGCTCATCTCATCCCTGATCAGATCTTCAACCTCTTTGTTCCACCCGAAGATGGTATTGAGCACTTGACGGCGCAGGTCATCATTAGTGAGACGAACACTGTTGGCACCCATAGCATGCTTATATGGAATATCACTAAGACGTGCTCGAGTGAACTTGAAGAGGTCGTGAACTTTGTTGTGGTCGGGGTTTCGGGGGACTTCATTGCGCGGACGAAAAGGCCTTCTTCGTGAACGGCTTGAAGCCATGGAAGGGACACTCGTAGTGCCAACAGAGTATCCCATAGAATAATTATCCATATCTCTCGTATTGCCATGGACACCGTTGCTAATAGTTGATGACCCGATCGAAGTACCAGCCGAGATGAAAGTGTTTTCTGACAGCCCCCTGGACCTCATAGATCCTGGGTATCGACCAGGGGGTTGAGGCGATCCAGCTGAGGATTTCGATAAGGAAGAGAGTCCACTTCGGCTCGATTCGGGGCTGCCTGATTCGTAAGGTTCATTGCCAGAGTCGTAAGTTTGGCTCTAGTCAGACGACCAAATGGCGACAGGTGATCTTCATCATTTTCAGAGATGTTCATGTCCAGGGGAATAGAGCTCGTCTCGGAGGCGATAGTGGTAGCTGAAGTTGCTGAACGATCCCCGGTTTCCTCTGAAGCTGGAGGCGAGGGTGGCAATAGGCTTGCTGGGTGTTGGACATTGGCAACCATGATGGCAGGGGAGTTCAGATCGAATTGCTGCACCGTGTTATTGGCGCCTAGGGTGAACAAGGTGGCTCCCGGTCCATAGACGGCGAGGCCGCGAACAAGATCGAGTGTCGGGATGGGATCATGAGTGACGTGCTTTGTCCTAACATCCCATGACTGCGTTTGCCTGTGCATATGTTAGTTGATGATAAGGGTCTTGCAGCTAAGTGCGCGCGTTGCCTAGGGTGTTTTATGGTGGTGGTAAGTTGCAACACTTACGAGTCAGAATACTGAATTATGCGGCCGTTCTTGGACCATCCCATCCAGTTGGGACCATCCATGGAGGTCTCAGCCTTCCTAAGGTTTCGAACCATTTTCGCAGGGTCATCAGCGCTGTATTTCTTTGCCACGCTCCAGACACGTAGGTCTCCGTCACGCATCTGGACCGCAAGCATGTTGGACTTTTGCCGAGACGAAGCATGCCATGCGAGGTTGACGATAGGTGACGGTCCTCTGGAAGTGGTGAGATTGTGTAAGATTGTGAAGCTTGGCTGCAGGGTCGCAACAAATAGAGAGCCATTCTGGTAACTATGATCGTGTTAGTGAGACGTGAGTTGCAGATGCAGGAGGAACACACCCGATAGCAAATGTTCGACAATCAGATGATGGTGCCAAGGCAGTTACAGCAACCTGGTCAATTGTCCTTGCAGAAACATGTTCAGATGTTGAAGGCTCAAACATGACGATACGTCCTTTTGTGGTGCCTTCAAATAGTCAGTCATTATCGTGGCAAGCTCGTTTCAAGAACTTACCAAAAGCAATATTGCCGTTCTTCATCCATGCTACGGCAGTTAAATGATCATAATAGGCAAATCCGGAGATCTCATCGCCTGTCATTATATCCCACACTATCACCGTTTGACCAGCATCGTAACTAACCGCAAAGCGACCACCACCGGCCTCACTCTGGTTATCGACTGCCAATAATTGGACCTCGTCGGCATGTCGTGTAAACCTTCGTTCAATAGTGAGAGTGTCGTGGTGACAGCAGACGATGGTTGAGCCCTGGGCATACAAAAACATAGACGCAGTGGCGGTGCATGGGTCAAAGTACTTTAAATCGGTGACATGAGGCATCGTGGTGCTGTCTGGGACCTGTGACGTCTTACTCATTGTTACAGTCCTTCTGATAGAACTTGTTGATACGGTGCGATTCCGCGGCGAACCGGCCACGCGGAGGAAGTGATGGGCTCTTCGAGAGCCCTGAAATGGTCGACCGAGTGAAGTGCCAGAAGTTATGTATCTCCATGACAAATTTCACAAAGTTTGAATCGGAATTCCCGTGACGAGGTTCGGGACAACAAGATAGTTATCCTGGAAAAAAGGTTGTGTAAGATGGTAGAGCTGAGGAAATCTGGGAGAGAAAGGCGGCTCACTGGGCATCCAGTCTTACCGATTTTGCCGGAGTTACCGCTTGTATGATGGACCATCCAGAGTGAGCTAGGAGGTGTAAAGGCAAATCCAGTGGAAATACCGACGCCTGTCAATCAGAATTTGAGCTAGACGTCATCAGCTTTCAGCTTAGCAATCACTAGACTTTGATGAGCGGTCAAGATTTTGGGCAATGCCGGGTCAAGGAACAAGGACGGACGGTGGACAAGAAACCCGAGCGGGAACAATATGGCATTTTCATGAAAGATTACCCTATCAACATGGCGGCTAACAGCAGGCGGAGCGGCCAGTCACCATGAAATTAAGATTCCGCTAGTCTATTGCGGTAACAGGGGATCGGATGGTGCTGTATGGGGTAGGTATCGTGACGTGAGTGGATCGGATGAGGAGGAAGTTGATAGCCGTCGACGAGTGAGGGCAGGTGAATGGAACATGTCAGGCCATTGAATCTCTATTGGAGCCACATAGGGCAGGCAGGTGATTGTCAACAAATCGCGTTCGGTGTCGTTATCCCCTAGCTAAAATGGACAGCCGTTGGACGGATCTATGAGCAAGCGTGTAAAGCCAGACTGATATTTAGCTGAGGGGACTAGACTACATTATGATTGCCGTTTGAGGACTGGTTCTGACAGCGAGAATCGTGACTAAATTCATTGCGATTGACTTTGCTCTCAAAATTGCTTTCAGGTGAGCATACGTGATGCTTCATAGGTCTGGAGGCGGTCGAGTGTAGACATGTTAGTGTAGTGACAAAAAGGAAAGTGAAGCTCTTGCCCCCGCCTGCCCGAGAGACCTTCTGGCAACAATTGCAATCAGAAACAGATACCGTGCCTTGACCTTGGTGGAAACATCGAATATTGAGGCCGGCCGCCCGCCGACACTCCGCCGCAAATGTCGAGGCCCAGCGGCAGACCCATTTTTCGCAAGGCAAGTCGACCTTTCGTGACTTAACTATCCTTTACAGGCTATGATCATCTTCTGTGACCTTCAGTCTCGGAACATATTCCATGGCCCCGGTCAACATCCACCGCTAGACATTATCATGTGTGGGCCCCTGGTCCCTGACATGGCAATGCTTCAACTCAATCTGTCTACGCAGGACATCGAGAGGTGTTTTCCCATTAACACCCTAGTTCCTGCATGCAAATAAGCATGGTAGCCGAAGCAGTGCATCTTTCTACAACATCAGGAGAGAAATGCTGCAGTAACTTCAACTTATGAGCTGGTAATAGTTTTCCCGCCAAATTCCCTTACTTGGGTAGGTAGGAAATTAAGATGATCACGTAGAAGCTTGTCTGCCACTAGACATGATCTCCTGAGAATGGAGGTCTTTCAGCCCCACCATCCCTGTCGTCACTCGGCCTGTCCATCCAAGCGAGCTGCTTGCCCGTAACCCCCTGTGAGGGCGAAGAAAGGCAGCTCGCACGTAATTTTCCTTTTTGGGATGGGCAAGGCCCTGTTCGGCCTGTTATGTTATTTACACTAATCATGGAGTGGTTAGCCTCCTGCACTAAATTCGTTAGCGCAGCCGTTGTCTTTTGCACTGTGCCATGTCCGTTGTCTACCACGTGGGGAATGAGAGAACAACGATCGAAAAGTATCTTCGAAAGAAGGCCAGAAGGATGGAAAACAAACTGTCAAGCTAGCAGAGTAGACACTTCTAGCCATCTCTATCAAGATTCATCCCTATTCTTTAGCTATATGTAAACATCTCAAGCTGCGCATGATGCAGGTTCGATCATCAAGCATTGATCAACACAGCTTGCTACTTCACCGTGCGATGCCGCCCGCCCTCAGAGCCTGGCAAACACGAAACAGGCCTCTTGCGAAGCCACTGCTGACTCAACAGCTAGATCGGTGCATTCGTGTTCCACTGTCTTCTAAACGGTCCCCGTGGTGGTTGAATTCCCGTAACCCCGGACTAATCAGACTCAGGGTTGCTGCTAGTTCCAATGAAATTGTGCGAACGGATTGCTCTGAGAGACTACTCCCAAAGCCAGAATCTGAGAGATTTAAGCCAGCAAATACTCTGAAGACTTTGTGATAAACGGCTTCTCTGTTGGATGTACAACTCCACGGTGAGGGCGCTGCAACGTATCGCAGCCTGAGGATCCTTTGATTCGTCCTGTTGGCCAGTTCATAACTCCGAGAGATCAAAACACTAAGGTACCTCATATCTGCATTAGACTGATGCACGTCGTATCCGCCAATTCGAGCCGGCATCAGCCAGCCATGAAAGCGAATGAGGTCTTGCTGCATGGGGCCCACTCTAGCTTTTAGCCTGACCGTCCAGGGGTCAAACATCCTTCCTCATCCTCGTCAAGTAACGCACCTTTCAGCCAACCTGCACACCCATTTCATCCCTCTTGCGGTCCCGGGGGTGTGTGGCCCGAAGATTGAATTGGCTCACCACAGGTGATTGAAGTTTTTCATTAGCCGCCTTGCTGGGACCATGGTATTCTAAGTAGCAAATTCTTATTAGGCGACCAAGCTAGTTCTGTAAGGCGAGCATCTTGACGCAAAAATGCTGTTTCCTCTACTAACTGATCTGTCACATATTAGCGCGCATATAAATAGCACCACGTGAAGTAATTGTGTAATAGCTAATTGATTGAAATGGCCTCTTTTGGTGGGCTCAAATCAGCATCGCCATCGCACCGTCAAAAGGTTCAAAGGTAGATTTTACCTAAGTTCTCACATAAACAAGGGCGGGGAATTGCCCTCGGCTATAACAAATTGGCTGTCGGCGCGGCAGATGCAAGCACTGGAATCAGGTTAGCGAGAGAACAATCG
>JABEXW010000976.1:0-15943 GCA_013266185.1 Fusarium sarcochroum | reverse complement strand
ATTTATTATATTCTTACCTAAAAGACCGAGCACAGCGATGAGTTGCATATTTGTCAGTTTGTTTATGGTTTGAGGTGAGAAATCTGGGATCGATAAAGAAATAAATGTTGATTTTTATAGAGCTCAGTACTCTCTGGCTATATAGGCATAGAAAGTGGCGTATCAAAGCCTACTATGGCGCCAGATGTCACGCTGTGCCCGATATGAGATGTCAACTATCATCAGCCGATGCATCTTCAATAGCCTGTTTCATAAGTTGTCTGCCATCTATAGATCATCACATCACGCATTTTGTTCTAAATCCGGAAAGCCCTCCGCTCACATCTCACTTCCCAGAGTAGTGGTGTAACATATGTTTAGGATCTATTGAGTGTCACTTTAGAAGCGGCAGTTGATCCGGGATGAGCAATAGCCTGATATGGACGGATTGATTGCGACATCTAAACCGGCCCGAAAATATACTTCCATGGAAATGATACAACCTTCCTGGTTTGGATATTAGGCCGTCGCATATCCCTCTACTCCACTTTACCGGCAGTTCATAAGGCAGGATACCAATTAGTAGTGCTAGGGGCCATGTAGATAAACGATGACTTCTACCTCTAGTCGCCAGGTAGATCCCAGATATATCGGTCAAAAGCCGGCTTCAAGTGATGTCAACCTGACCAATGGCGAATCACGTTATTAGTGCGTACTGACATTACTATACTCTTACTAATTGACGCCCATGCTGCAGTTGGCTGGGCACAGTGACAGTATGCAGGCTGAGTGCCTACAGCCGTCGCTGCATAGTTACTCCAACCGACATAGAACTAGTCGGGCCATAATTAGTAATGAGTTAAGTTGAGAACCTCCAGCCTCTTCCTTGATCTCGTGGTCAAGACGAGGGTTTAGAACTCAACAAACTTATATGCAATAAACAAGCGCGGTCACTTGGATAATGTTGGGATGCACCAATACCCTTGCTCCCCCATGGGCCGAGTAGGAGCAGGTATATCATTTGTAGTTGTGGCAGCCTTGTCAGGGATATGTTTACCAATGCTGTCGGAGAAGTTCACCCGTATAGGTTTGGACTTAATCGTCCGCGAGTTAGTTGGGTTAGAATGGAGTACCGAGAGGACGGAAGTTCGATGGTTTGTTGTTGAGATATTTTCACTTCCTGGTCTGGTCGATGTCTTGGCTTTTCAACTGGGACGGATTCTTTTATCAAAAGATCCGTGAGCTAATCCAAATTCGTTCCGGGTGTGTTGAAGTTAGTTTGAGAAATACCTTGGTCCCTCAGTCCCGGACTTAGTCAGGCATTCGGACAATGCGTTCTCTCTCATATCGCGCAGCCCTGACATCTCATAACCCTAGTTTTGGAGATGATGTGTCTCTGTCTGTGGATGTCACTATGCTCTTATTACTTATGAATTGGATTGTCAATCCGATTTGTGTTGACGCTGGGTCAATGGAAGCCAATTAACCGTGAGACCCTCGGGTTTGTCTGCACCTTATCTGGCTTGTAGACCCGTTGTGCTTTTCCGTCATGATCTTCCACGTCACAGTACTTGTCCTGAGTCTCAGATTCGTCTAATTCCTTGCGAGTATGGTACTATCTAAGGTTTGCTCTACAACCTCCCCAAAAGCAAGGGAAGCCATCTTCAGCAATAACAAGTAACGCCGTTGTCACTACAAATCAACATCTATTGTCTGTTTTACGTTCTCACAACCAATATCGGGAGGCTGCTTGAGACTTGTATTCCTTCAATGTTTGACTCTTTGAGATTGTATTTTCTATCATGATCTCTCCCCAAGTTCACAAAGACAGATCTGGATTTCTGAAAAGTCGATCTCCAGAACTACTATACACATGTAAGAGTGATCAAATCAACAGAAACTGTTCCTCGGATTAGCCGCACCAGAGTGAACTCTGGTGTACTCGCTATTGGTATGATGATCTGGATGACGAAGGTCCAAGGCGATAGTTGTAGTTCTTGATGTCACAGCTAACATCACCCAAGGGCAAGGAGAATTAGTCCTCAAGACAAGAAACTTGCCGAAGCAGCCTAGCAGAGGTGGTGCTTATAACGCTCCTCGAATAGATAATAACTTGAGGAAGGGTATAGCGAAGTCGAATCCTTGTGTCTGCCTGTTAGATGGGGCGTCGCGTGACATTGTGGCCCCAGAGGTCCCAGTATGGCGACGTGGCTGGAGCCATGGCAAGGCGCGGCGCACAGTCCACCATGAGATATGGCCGACTCCCACCAATTGTATGGGCATGAGAGCTATAATGCTCCTATGATGGTGAAAAAACGCATTCTGTTATCGTGGATGCTGTCCTATCATTTACTTCAGAGTCGCAAAGCATATTCACATAGATCGACTCTCGCCATGGACCAAGATGTAAAAAGAATGTCAAACTACCTAACGGCGCATATCATGAAATGGCACATAAAGCCAAGACCATTTACACAACTTCAGGCGTTAAACTTGCATATTGCTCTGAGAGTAGCTACAACATGGCAATCTTGACATAAGTATACAAGTACTTGTCCTGGTGGTGGTGCATCTTGTGCCTGGGGCTTATGGTGGTTTCATAGTTTTAAAAACGCATGAGACGACGGCAAGACACTTCGACCTCTTTGTGGTTCTTTCTGATTTCCATGGTCGACTCCATAGGTCGACATGTGGTGAGTCCTCCCTGTGTTTTGTCCATTGGCATCCATGGGCGATTCCATGACATCTTGTGTGGGGCTCCATATTTCCATGGACGAGCACGTGACTCCATGGACCATGAGTCCTCATGAACGTCTTTCCCTCAACTTTTACATGGGGACGTGTGGTAATTTACTACCCCCATGCCGACACCATGACTTTTTATGGAATTATTTAATTCGACGCTCAAGTTTTCTTGCTACTTACACAGCCATTCCACACTAACTCTATAGTAATAAATACTAAAAGTAAGTGGATTATATTAAGTCGTACTCCTGGATGCTCGTGTAGCAATAAATATTTCTCAATAGTCCGCAAACCAAGGCAGCGTTCTGGGGTGTGGAACAAGATTCCGCCCGACTCCGTTCATACGGGATTGTCGTGCGCTGCAGTAACGAGCTTGGTGGATAGCTTCTCCGGGCGAACAAAATAAACGATCTCGACTTGAGGCATGGGGCGTTAATGAGGTGGACGAGCCCGTCTCCATGGCCGCGCTTTTGGCTGCTGTCGTGAGTTGATTGAATGCCGGCGACGGATGCATCATTATATTCCTCAAGATGACTGAAAGAGGTAGCCAAGTCTGTAACATCCTTTCCACGTCGCTTGATTCGCATGGCCGATCGCAATCCCCCGAGCCTACTCTCGGCCTTAACACTATCCTTGAGTTCGAGTACACGTTCGTTGGTGACGGTATCGGTATCGGTGTCGGTGACTTGGGGAGGTGAATGTTGCAAGATGTACTGTTGGGAGAACTGGAGCCTGTCACCTGGTTCAAATTGATAGGTACTTAAAACTCTCCGGATCAGTTTGGCGAGCTCCTTAAAGAGTTTTGCCCTAGGCTAGAGGCTATCGAGGAGTTGATTATATTATGAACCGCTTGTTCCGTGAATATCTCGAATGTGTCTTGATTGGGTTTTGATGGTGTCGTCGCTGCGTTGGGGGATTGAGTCGCTGTTGACGACGGCATCGTTGGACGCAGTCAGGTTATCCAAGGAAGGGGCCGTCATACCATCGCTAGAGACATCGCATCGTGTCGCATCTATTGGATGATGGCATTGGAGAAGTGTAATTCTTGCACGACAATCTAAACATCAAGGCGAAAATGAGCATGTGTTGTTAGTGGAAGTGAAGATGAGCGGCGGTGGTCACATGATCACACACAGTCACTGAAATATCTTGGGCGCAACCTCACAGCAATCATTCAGAGCACAATTAATAGTGTGGAACAATTCGTCATTCACTAAGATATCACAAAAGTAACTATCATTAAGATTCTCATTTTGCTTGGTGGAAACCCAGGCACTACTACTGGTTCCTGTCTACTTTCATTGAAGCACGTGGGCAGCAACACCCTGTACACACCTATTTGTTTTATGCGGTGGTAGTGAATTATGCGGGGCCTGTCTAGACGCATGTGAATCTCACAGAATTTGAGCCAATTACAGACTGTGACGAAACGCTGGTCTGAGCCGAATAATAACCGGGTGCAAAATCCGTGCACATTGTGCGTGTTTGTGCAAAGCAAGCGTTAAAATCCACTGCACCTCTCAGATGCACAACCTCAGGACTCACCTATACAGGTGGTCCGGCAAATGACTAAAATACTTGCCTGACCTCGAAGACCCAATAACACAACTTCAGTAAATTAAATTCCCAGCAAACCTTAAGTATGCTTTAACTACTCTATAGACCTGATCTCAAGCTAGGTGGTTGTCTCAATCATTTGTTAAACCAGCTACAAGTCACTTCTTATAACGAGAGACAAGACATCGCGATTCCTGGACCTAGTATAATGGTTCATTCAATTGAGACTTTCACAAACTTGGATATCATTTTCCAACGTTCTGGTGGCGGTATCTGATTCCTGAATCCTCCCTCTGGCAACTCCATGAATTGCGCTGGAGGAATCCTCACGTGAGGCTCTGCGCCTCGAACTCTCAGCCACAGCGCCTCAGCCAGCAAAGCCACATGCTAGAATTTCGAGCATGGTCAATTCTCATGGGCAAACATGACTGTCAGCCAGCATTTAAAATGTTGAATGACGAGACTTTGAAGAAAAAACGAATGAAAAGTAACGCATGAGAATTTTTTATTTCCAGTGCTTGGTTTGTGTTGTTTAATTAGGGGGGGAACATTGTTCATGCCCGCAGGTTAGGCCACACTTCTCATCGATAGTTACCCAGCGTAGTAAGTGTTACGGTTACGATGAATGAAACCTATCAAGCGGGTCTCCAGGTGATATTAACCAAACTCTTTACGCTATGCAATCCCATTATTAATTCCTACTGTTCTTCGCAGGGTGGTTTTGTCGGGCTTGGGTGGGGTTGGTATCCCGTAGCGAACCAATTGGCAGCGCAGGATAACCTAAAAGCTTATCAGTGGCAAAGTTTGCATAACGCTAAAATTCATGAGAGGCTGCCACTCGCGGAACTTTAACCTCTCGTCGGCTCGGGCACTCAAAAGTCTAGGGTAGCTTTTCTCGCATGACCACAAAAACGAGCACATGTGAATGGTAAATGCGACTGATTGACACAAACGGCGGAAACAGACGGGATTCGTCTCTACACGCATCTTTATCTAGAGGCACAAACACGAGCGACATGCGGCATTGATCTGTTGGGGTCTGCCCCTTTCAAAAAGAAACTCTAAAGTATTGGACGTATCATGCTTAATCCTTTGTCAATGGATTCGTTGCAAGCTACTCTTTATGATCAAGGTTTGGTCTACAGATGCCCTTCTTTAACATTGACATATCTACATGGTTCACTCAGATTGGGTGGTCCCACCGGCGCGTGGAGCGGGCATTGATACCTACGACAGCTAATAAAGTATCCTCTCCTTTAGTTCTACACTCACTTCAACAAATCTCTAAAATGATTTCAAATCTAATTTTCTAAGGAAAGTTCAGACTTATCTGGACGGCGAGGCTGGCGGGCCGAAACAAATGATTAAGTGGCTTGGGGCAAATGAGCAAGTTTGAGTCACCAGAAAGAGAATATTTAAACACAGGGAGGCTTTTGGAGCTTTGTTGATGCCCAGTGAGTATGTACCTCATGATCTTAATAACCTTAGTAGTTGGGCCGCGTCGGAAAGTATAAGGCTCGCGATTTCTTTTGATTCGAGTGAATGCTTGGATTTCAGCGCAAGGAGACTCTGTGACCTGATCTCGCAATTGGTTGTGAGCCTATGGGCTTAGATAGCACCTATAGGCATTGTGACTCGATCCGCGCCATCCTTTTCACGACTGTAAGCTATAGGTCAGACATACTCATTTGATCATAATGACCTAGCCAAGGGACCAGGACTCACCGGGTACGTCCGTTCAGGACTCAGAGCCTCCAATATCATAGTGGGGGAAGATTTTGAAACTAGATAAGAGTGCAAGACGTGGCTTCGGTGATTGTCAAATGACTAAACGAGATACAGCAGTCCTAGCGACAAAGACATTTTTACTGATTATGCTGGTATAAGACTTGAAGATAGTCGCTTTCTTCTTCCGATAATGACTTCTTGTTATCCTGAATACTGTGAAAAAGGTCCAGAAATCTTGAATTCGGTGTTTAATCAATCAGTCTTCAATTTTCATCAATTGGAAAAGACCCCTGAGGGAGATTTGCTGTTCGGCTAATGTGCGTGGCCATGATAGTGGAGGACCCTTAACTAGGTGCTTAGTACTCGGGGCAAAGGATGTGCTTATTGTGTCGCATCATGGTGGCCCTGAGATCCTTGTTTCAGCCACCTTCTACGGTCACCAAATTGTTGTTCTGCCACGCAACATTGATCAAGCTCCAACCGCTGTGGCTAATTGTCACAACTTTGTCATGCGCCATAGGCTGAGCTATTCAACGCCCCGCGCTTTAGAACCAATCCTGAAAGCCACTGGCGCGTGGCTATAAAATAACCAGGGGTTGTCCATGAAGGAGAGCCAAAATTCTTGGTTTTGCGCTTGAGGCTGCCAAAGGCATGTTTCATTGGCCCATCGGCCCAAGAACACTTTTTCAGCTGCCCAATTATCCTTGTCTCCCCTGTAACTGACGGTCTAGACCCCACGTAGACCGAGATTTGCAACAGAGGCTGAAAGCCAGTGATTGACAGTTCAAGGTATCAACAAATGAAAGGATTCCTGTAACTAGGAGTTAACAGGTAGTAAGCGCTTGAACGTTGTCACGCTGAAGAGGCACCAATTGGGAGCATAGCCATAGACGCAGTATAAGAACACGTCTTGCATCTCCTTGCACACCATGTTTTTGATGCTTTGGTATTGCTGAAACAACGACGAAAAAGAAAAGCACCACCTGGATTCACTCAAACTCAACATGACGCGACTTCTTGTCTTGTTGGCCGTCTGCCTCTTCACTGCCGTCCGGGCCTCCAACCCAGTATTTGGAGGCTATGTATCGTCTTCATGCGACTCTTGCCTCGACGAAACATACCAGAGTTGTGCAGGTGACTACAAAACTCGACCATATGCGACATGTATGTGCGCAGGCGACGGCAGTGCCAATGTCGTGACTTGTCTATCTAGTTGTGATCCTGGCCTCAACGAGCCGGCCAATGTATCTGCTGCTTGGTTCCGGTATTGCGTCATGTTCTTTAAGGACATGTGCCCAGCCGCAAAGGAGTACATTGAGACAGATACCTTCGACAAGCATTGCTCTGAAGAAGCTATCGCGGCTGGCGGAATCGGCGAGAAAGAGGATGGCGATTCTGATACAGATAAAGACTCTGAATCGAATACTGATGCCGATGAGAGGTGAGTTACTTGGACTAAAATGACGCTTTTTCTAGTATCCGACCTCTAATAATTGAATGGGTAGCGCAAGTGTAGCACCGAGCAAGACGATAGGACCAGATTCCAGGAAAACAGGTGACACCAGTGAGACAAGTGCGGCCACTCAGACGACAAACGGTGCCACGCCTACATTCATACCAGCTTGGGCTATTGTGGCTGGCTTGGCATTGCAGCTGATAATTACTTGAATTTTGGCATAGGTCTTGTGGTATATCCGAGATAGGGAGAGCTCCTAGATACAGACTTAAAAATGCCAATGAGACACCGTCTAAAGACTGAGGTTTGTGCAGATACAAATGAAACAAACAAAACGATTAGTTAGCTAATAACGGGAGAATCTCAGTAATAAGGTGATTGATGGTAGAATTTGCGGTGAAGATCGTGATCACAGAACACTTACGCCTCTTTTGCCCAACTAGTGATTACCACGAATCCGTCGATCCCGCTTTATCCAGATTTTCTTGGTCTGGTGAAGTGTTATATGATACAAAACACGTTCCTATGACCCTTTCTCCGAAACTCATGCTTGCGCCGTTGCGGAGACAGATTGTTGCAGTCGAAAGCCACAGGATGAATCTCTTCCCCGCGCCCATCGGGGAACTCGCGCATGAGAGATTGTCCAGTAATAGGCTGCGTTATCTCCCAAATTATATCGCCCGAGTATGCGAAAGTCACAAATGGTTCAGCGTCTGCATCTTAGCTACGAGACTAAGTGGCTCTGTTGAACTCGAACATGCGGAACGGGCCGGCGCCGAGTCTAGAGAGCTGAGTTACGGTCCTTCCACAGTCGTAGAAGACCATGCAGGGGAGATATAAACCACATTAAATACATTAAAGAGAAACAATATTTATAAGATGACCCACTCAGTATGCCACTCTCGAATATTCTGGGCCATCTCACCCTAGAACCAGCAACTCTCGCGTCCACCAGACGTCTATTTCGCATTTGACACAGCATATGGAATTTCTGTACTATAAATTAATATTGGCAAGATTCAAGAATATTTAAATAGAGACACGATAGTCTGATGTTCGATGTAAAATCATCTCTTGGCAACCTCCCGGTGGTCAAATGGCACCCGTCACAGTTGGATGGCAACGATCAAATCTGGTAGCTTCTCCAGGTTCTGCAGCCCAAATTACACTCAGTACTTATACAATAACTTGAGATGTATCTCGCACCCAGCAGTATGAGTGTCTCTTCTCTTGTGATATGTGACATAGTGGCATTCCGACTCCTGTGTATTTTGCATTGCGTCATCCTCACGAGCAGCCTCCCCGGTATCAGCTATGCGGAGCTTACGTTATTGCCGACTTGATAAGACACCTTGCATGAAATTGATCCATACATAAGAACTGGCTGTGCCTTGACCTAAAAGGAGAAAATAAAAAACACTTTTTGTTAGCTGGCATGCCAACATTTATTTAACCAACCTCAAACACTGCCGAGTTCATCTCAAAACATCAATGCTGAGCCTTGGCGGGTGTCGCTCGTTCCAGTTACAGGTGAAACTTGACAGCTGTTCCCAAACACTGGTGAAAAGGCGTCAGCAAAGCTCTCGTACAGGTATCAGGCATTTCCAACCAACAAACTCACTCGTCCACTGAACCAGCATGTTCCAAGGCTGAAACCAAGAACCGGGGTCGCCATGGCCGGCATCTTGGTCTTCCGCTGCTGGAAACACAGGCAGGGGTCCGCCAAGCCTTGCCTAAACCCGATGCGGGGGTTTCAAGGTAAACTTGGTTAGAGTTAACCACGTTAAGCTTAATTTGACAATTGATATGCTATATAAAAGCAAGGGTCTTGTATAATACCACCCACGCTTGAATCACTGCCGAGACAGCATCTATAGCCAAGAACCTCCTCAAAACACCGCCACTTTACGGCGAGAGCTGTTTCCGAGCTGGGAGCCTCAATGCTAACGCTTTGTCATTGATGAACCTGGGATGAAATGGTAAAGCTGGGATGAGTTGAGCTCGGATTGCTATTGCCGAACGGCAGCCGCGTCTCATGGCAATCTTCACGTCGCATCCGATGCGACGCCAATAAATCATGGCCAAGATAGAGAAAACCCTCGCTTTGCCCTCTTGTGGGCTGGGACTTTTATCTTAATTCCTCTCTGTTCATTCGCCTGGCGTCTATCATTCAATTCTTTCATTGTCTAATTACAATCGTTAATTGTCTTTCCTTTTATCCCATCGCGAGCTGGTATCGCAGTCCCTCACTTTAATCGCCTTTCCCTAATACCACCCCACCGCGCATCTAAAGCAGATACGTCATGCTTTTTTCAACATTCAGTTCCGTGTCGACCTTGGCTGGTCTGGCGACGGCGTCGCCTACATTCTTCAAAAGAAACCCACCGCCTGCTGAGGCTGTATGCGAGCCGGTTACCGAAACGATACATTTGCCTGCAGAGGTTGTCCACGAGACAGAGACGGTGCACGTTACCGTTACAGAACATGCGGTTGTGACAGAGGTTCAGCACGCCACTATAACGGAAGTCCAGCACGTCGAGGTCCCTGTCGAACATCTAGTCACCTCCGTCGTGCACGTCGAAGTTGAGAAGCCCGTCACCATCATCGAGACATCTGTGGTGCATCAAGAGGTAGAGAAGCCGATCACAGTCGTTGAGACAGTCCATCAATCAATCGAGGTCCCCGTAACAGTGGTTCACACCTCTGTTGTAGAGGTTGAGAAGGAAGTGAAAGTCACCGAAACTTCAGTCGTTCACCAAACAATCGAGCGTCCTGTTACACTTGTCCATACCTCAATCGTCGAGGTCAAGAAAGAAGTCAAAGTCACCGAGACCTCGGTGGTTCACCAAACAGTTGAGCAGCCTGTTACACTTGTTCATACCGCTGTTGTCGAGGTAGAAGTGGAAAAGCCTGTCACAGTTGTCGAGACTGCTGTTGTGCAGCATGAGGTCGAGAAGCCCGTTACTGTCGTCCACACGTCCGCGGTAGAGAATACCGTTGTCCATACCTCAGTGGTTAAAGTGCCAGTTGAAAAGCCCGTTGAGGTACCCGTGACTCTGGTCCACACCCAGGTTGTGGAGGTGCCCGTTGAACAAGTTCACACCGTAGAGGTGGTGCACACTTCAGTTGTCGAGAAACCAGTCCAGGTTGTTCATACAGTCGAAGTAGAGAGGCCATTCGAAGTTGTTCACACAGTTGAGATAGAAAAGCCTGTCCACGTTACTATTATCCAGACCGTCACAGAAGAGGCTGCTCCTGAGCATGTCACCCCACCGCCTGCAGCTCACCCGGTGGTTGAACCTCCTGTTGAGCATCCAGCTGTTGAAGCACCCGCAGAGCACCCTGTCATCATTATTAGCGAAGGACATCAGCCAGAGCCGGTTAAGACCACTATCACCGCGCAGCCACCTTCTCAGGAGACAGTTGTCATTGACCATGGAGCACCCAAACACCCTGCCGTCGATGGACCGGCAGCACCTGAACACCCCGTTGTCGAAGAGGCAGTACCTGAGCACCCAATTGCCAAAGAACCGGCGCGTGAGCACCCTGTCGGTGAAGAGCCAGTAGAGTCGCCTCATGAGCCGGTTGTAGAAGACAAGCCCGCCCACGAAGCCCCCGCAGCCGAACATACCGTCATAGAGGAACATGGCGGCGAGATGTCAATGGACGAAGCCATGAAGCACCCACCAGCCTCCAAGTATCAAGCTGTACCCAAGCTAATTGCTAAGCCACACGAAGCGGCAGCCAAAGAGGACATAGCCAACATTCCGGTTCTGCTACCCTCTGGTGGAGTGTCGAGAAAGAATGAGACAGTGGCACCAACTTACCCCGGGCGAAGGGCCATTGTTCGGAGATGGTGAATGACATGATACTTTTATATGAGAAGATAACAATAAGGATAATTTAGAATGTGTATGGAGAGATATTGGCATAGTTAATGATATGATCTGGACCTGAATTCCCTGGGATAGTCCTGATCAAGATGAATCAAGTATAAATTGACGCCGTGTTGTTTCTAGTGGTACAGTGAGACTAGGTAAGCCAGAAGACCGTTCAAAGATGTTCACGAAAATAGTATATAGTACTATTCATTCGTGGCATTCCCAGTAAAGTAGTCCAACTGATGTCCAACCAGAACCATTGCCTCTACATACATTCGACGCCATGCCCACCAGGCTAGTCACCCCCAGACCATATGACTCAGCCGCTTTCGTCATTAATTGGATGCACTCTCAATCGCCCAGGCTTCCATCAGCATACGCTGAGTCCACTGCAACGCCCCATCGGTCTTTCTATCGATGCCCTCTGCTGTGAGGACTATCAGGTAGCACACCAGATCCCAAGCGCCTGCAGATTCAGTCTCGGGTGGCCTTGCTGGGCTGTAAGCTACTGACTTCCGTACTTTCATGATTCCAGTACATCCCCACGAGAATCTACGGAGGAGCAACCGTGGTGATGACTGCCCATTTGCCTGACTGGAAAATCACCGACCGCCACGACAATCGCAACATATGCCATCTTGGTCTTGTGAAGCTCGTTAACAAGCCCCCGTCCGCGTAGTCTACAATCGGCCAAGCTGTTTCGGCTGTGACAGTGTCGTAGACGGTATATACGATGATCCCGGCCAATTTGACGAAAATTTCAAGACGCCATATAGAGCGCATACGGCCTACACTGGGGCTCGAAGCGACCGACTTGGCGTCCAATCTATTGATTGGCTTCTTATCCTGTGCATTGGCATCATTGGAAATGAGGCTCGATTTGCTCGTCGATATTTGGGAAATTTCGCTGTTGTATCCATGAGCATAGCCGTGCTCATTCTAGGTGCCGCCCGAAAGGATTGGCTGGCGCCATTTGTAACATCGAATCGCTGACTTAGCTGGGCGGATATTTGATCTCATGACCATAGCTCATCTAGAGGGCCTACCAGCGCTGGAAAGTCTCTCGCCCCCATTTCCAAAAAGAAGTTGGAAAACCCAAGTCTTAGAGTGGTCAAAATGAGAGAATGAAGGTCCAGTATAGTGAGCTTCTTGCCATACGTAATCTCATCATTTAGTTTCGTCACAAGCTAGATATCATCTCTTTATTCAGCATGCCTGAATTCCATGATGTAAACGAGTGTGGAAGTGCCATGATACCACCAACAGCTTTCTGAATGCCCCTGGCGATATTAAGCGTGATGTCCTCCCGGATGCTTTTTGAAGACATCTTGCCAAGACATGTTGAATCACAATCGAGAGCCTTTCTGATATCGTCCCAGGGATCTATTAAGGTGCTTCTGAAGTTGTCCCATAGTGGCTTCTAACATTGTCGAAGATGCGGTTGGCAAGGGTGAAGCGGCTTGTAGCCTCTGTGTCGTTGGAGGCGTGGTTCAGCGTTGTCTGCGTCTCGGCTCCTCCAAGTTTGTTGTTCATGCAGCAAAAGACTAGAGTATCGCCAAAGCCCTTCTCCTCCTCCTTCTGACTGGCATTTGACTTCAGCTTGGCAAACTCCTCCAGCAACTTTCGCGGAACCAACCATTCGGCAATCTCTACGTCGAGATCTGCATACAGTCCATCAGCAGAATCAGCCCCGTATTCAATCACGCCTTCCATCAACCCAATACTAGCATTGAACACCTCATTCAGCATAGTTGTGGCGTTCAAGACAGCTTCCCGGACAAACGTCTCAGCTAGTCAGATCAAAGCTTTCTCTCCTGCATCAACCATCGTGAGGTTCAATATCCCTCGCAGTCAGAGATAGCTTCGATATTTCGAGAGCATGGATGGCCTATCGGCAAAGTCAGTGCCTAACATCGTCTCGACGAAGGAAATCAAGTAATTACCCCGAGGAGCATCTCAAAAGTCCATTCTCCCGCCGCAGGAATGGGTAGCGGCTGGTTAACCAGAGCCGATTCA
Organism: Fusarium sarcochroum; assembly: GCA_013266185.1. NCBI lineage: Eukaryota > Fungi > Ascomycota > Sordariomycetes > Hypocreales > Nectriaceae > Fusarium > Fusarium sarcochroum. The sequence continues at coordinate 2,581 of JABEXW010000976.1, read as the reverse complement.
AGGTTAGCGCAGCACATCTGAACAAGAGCTTTGTCCTTGTTGATAAATTCGGAGGAGGGACAATTGATAATTTTCTAAACTTGAACAAACTCACCTTTAATAGTTTAAATGAGAGAGGATAATTCTTTGACTAACAGTAGCTTGCAGCCCCGTAAAGACGGCCGAGACATAGGCATTGTGAAGGGGCGCAACGGCCGGTTGTTGGTGGAGAAGTTTTTCGGAATGCCAAGTAAACAACGCAATGAGGTCAATATCCCTTTCTGGTCCATATCGCAGTCTTCCATGTTGTCGCTCACTGCCTTGTGAAAGTAATGGCTAGTGAAGGCACAACAGGCGGCTAAAGAAAGGTCACGTGCTTCGACTGTTCTGTCCTCTCTTGAACCGGTCACGTCGTCGAATCGTAACGCTGACGATGTCTGTGTTGCTGTCACGAACTCGTTGGACACTGGGGTTACAGAGGGAATTGGTACGGAACTGAGAAGTTAGGTTGTTGTCAAATCATTCAGGTGTTGGTTGACAACGTTAATACAGCGATCAATACAATCGGTCTTCAGTTCGCTATTGCCGAGGTTACAAATGTGTCGACAGATGCGGACGGAAATACTACGAGTTGAATCAAGCGTCGATATGAGGTCTCTGAGCGGGACAGAAAGAATATCAGGTCACAAACTACCTTACCGACCCACACTAAACATACCTGAGTGTCAGTATCAGTGTCAATAGTAGCATTAGATATGCAAAGTCAGAATCGTTATATTTCTTACAGCCCTTCGAATAGAAGTTCACACCTAAGGCGAATTCAGGGTCGATCTAGCCGCAAACTTGTTTCCATGTCAGCACTTGCGCTCTTCTTCGTAGGTGCATTTCTTCAGTTCTTCAACAATTTCTTATCTGTCTTGGTGGCTGATATACTGCTTGCAAGTACAACTATCGGTTGTTTTGGGATTCTCTCTCTTATAGATCAGGGAAGATACGCGACTGAAATCACCTTGGGCGCTTGGGGGGCTTTACAGCATTAGAATGACATTGGGCCCGTGGATCTCCGTGGCGGTTGCGCAAGCGACAGTCAACATGACCGACGCCCGAGGGTAGAAGATGGGGTTTACTGTATACTAGGTAATCCCATCAGTCTAGCCGCCAGTTGCGTTCTTTGCACCAGAGAGATAAGTTTGACTTGGTACACGGCTATGCACGCCTGCAGCCTTGCTACTGGGGAGTCTGAGACGTTATAGCTCAGTCGCCAAGACCGTTTGCAAATGCTGCAACCTCTTCCTATCAACTCACATCTCAAGAGGCTGACGCAATTCCCAGTCTGAAGCGAATCGCAAAGGCAGACCGACGGGAGCAGATGCAAGAAAGCTCTGTTAATGATCACAAAATCTTCCGAGTCTCCAGTCTGCATTGTGTTATTCGTTGTTGTTGAAGCTGGCTTCTTTTACTTTATAGGTTGTAGAGCAAACCTAAGATAGCTTCTATTACAACCATCGCTACTGACTGTTACTCGACCTTGAGCATCTATTATGGAGCAGCCATTGGACCTAGTTCCACCATCATCATGGGAGGTAATCCGTCTAATGTTCTTAGGTTTAATAGAGTAGTATTTGTAACAATTGTTCAAGCCGCGATAGCTATACGGGCATCCCATGACAATTGGTATGAAGCGGAGTGTCTTCTCAAACTCCTTGTCCCTTGCCTGAGCCCCCTAACAGCCTCGATGTATTTGGTTGGAATGTCGTGCATGGGCGTAAATGTACCAACTTGCTTTCTGCAAGCTTCTGACTGTAAGCTCTTATGACGTTCAGATATCTCACTATAATTTACAGGTCGTTTAAGCGAGAAGGGTGGCAAGTACAGCTCGTTTTGAGCAATTACACTATCACGAAAGGCAACATGAAAAGAATTCTTGAATATCACTAGTAATTTCAAGATATCCTGGGCGTTATTATTTTTACCTTTCTGTGCAAAATCCAAGGAACTTTGGTGATGAGCCCATAAATAATTCTAGACCTGCATGTTTTCATCAGAGGTTCTCATTAGCCGTTGCAAGATCTGAGTCCAATACCCTGCTCCGGTTTCGGTATCTGGCCAAGTGCTACGCTAAATGACAGTGAGTCATGAAGAATGAAACACAAAATCCGTAACTTTGTAAGTCTCTTCCATTGACTATCCAACTTGTTAATCCAACATCTCAAGAGCCTCTTCTCAATGACGATTCCTAAGCTGTTTCAGGCCGTGCTTACAGCCCATATCTTACACGCTCGATTTAGGTCCATCGCATCAACCGCATTCCGTAACTCAGTCACCGAGCTCTCGCTTTTGTCCCCTGAAAGCTTGTGTCTCATGCAAAGCTCCCGAGGCATACAGGTCGTGATAGACCTTACCTTACAGCACAGCCAGCCCGATCCATTCTGACACAACCGGGAAGGCTCTATCTAACTCGGATTGCTCAATGCTACTCGGATGTGCCAAGAAGTATTTGTCACGGATGATGTCGGATCTGACAACACTATCTAAAGTTTGCTCTACAACTTCTAAAGTCAAAGTAGCCGGCTTCAACAATAACAAATAACCCCTTTTTTTT
>JABEXW010000975.1:0-12629 GCA_013266185.1 Fusarium sarcochroum | reverse complement strand
CTCGAGGACGATCAAAGTCAATCAATTGGGAACAGTACCAACGATAATTAACTCGAGCAATCCCGTTTGTGCAGCAGCAAACCCCATGCTGTGAGACGAGACGAGACGAGACGAGACGATTCTCGTTCAATATGCGGACTAGGGTTTGTAATAAATAAATAAAAACGGTTTGCCTTGGTGAGAACGGGGGACTGAAAACCGAGGCCTTCTTGTCGTGCCTGAGAATGGTGCGTTCAGCCGCAATCCGCAATTCACGTGGTGCCGTTAGACCACATGTTGGTCTCTTGCATGGGAAGTATTCGACAAGTCGTGCAAAAGCGATCGCCTAAACTTGCGCGATTGTACCTAACTGAGATGTGATGGCACCCTAAACAAGCGAAGGCAGACAGTTTGTGGAGAGATCAGCGTACGGTAGGTCGACTGGGCGTTAAGCCCATTAGCGGTTTTGCAACGGGGTTGCTTGTTACACCACAGCCTTGTGAAATTAAGCATTAGAAATCAGTCTTTGCATATTGTCCTAGAGCCGCTGAGTGTTAGTGTTGTTAGCCATAATTGGCCAAAGCGCTCACTCACCTTGTCAAGCAGAGTTGCTGTACCTCGACGAACCAAGTCTTCAAGTCCGTCATATCTTTCACTACGTTCAAGTAAGACGCTGAAAAACACATCCACGAGGTCTCGTCACACACACCTCTGGTCGAGCCAATAAGGTACTAGGCGTAGGGGTGCGGAAGTTCCTGCTGGTCAAACTCTTCTAGAGGCATGGGTTGGCCCAAGTCCAATCGGGATCGAGCATTGACGACCTAAATCGGTTTGAAGGACGATGCAACCCAGGGTTAGTTGCCCGGCAGTACGGAACACCAAACTTCAAGTTCCGAGCAACGTATCTTCTTTGTGCCGATGTTGTTTGCGAGTTGTTTGCGGTTGACCTTATACCGTTGGTCTCCAGGCGCAATCTTCCTCTCAGTCAAAGGCGGCACCTCGTTCTTATCGCTAAACTCTCTGTTTCCCGATCACTGTTCTGTTTGGCCTGAGTTACCAACCAATGGCGCGAGCAACAGTGTCATTACTTGCAAAATGAAGATGACTTGCGGGCGGCTATGGAGCACATCCTGCGTATCGAGCGCGACAATGAGTACTGTAAGGTTGTTGGATCACTATCGCTGTCTCCAAATATTTTGTCATTGGTCGAATCAAAAGTTCATGTTGGGTGTAAGCACACCTAATCAATCACTATTAACAACCTTGAAATGAGGGCATGTTCGGATGAATGTACCATACCAAATTGGTGTTGAGGGGAGCATCTGGCAAAGGGTCAAGGATGACGATGGATTGACGGGACCTCGCGTCTCCTCGCCCCGCCAAGTAGCACGCCCCACACAGTAACCATGAACATGACTTTTCATCGCTCCGTATCCTCGTCTATATTGTCTTGCTGCTGCGTTAGATCGGCCTGAGGGAAGAATGTACTTATTAGTTTGATAGTAGAGCTTGAATATAGCATGAGTTTAGTTCGAAGAAAAGGTAAAGAAAGGAATTGATCAAATCGATGATTGTTGTTGAAGTACTCCGTAGTTGTAAAGCTTTAGATAGATAGTTTCCCGGTTTTCTCTGAAGCCCATGAACTCCCCTAATGCTGCTGCGGGTGTGCTTCCGGTGCGTCTTAGAGGGTCGGATGGGTAAGATGGGGAAGATGGTATGCTGGCGGACAAGGGAGAGGGAGGGATGGCCTTGAAAGAGACCTGCCGTAACTTTCGTACTTACAGTTCCAATCCCTGTAACTTCATTACTGACCGTGAGAATGACTGTATCCGATTAGGTTCAGCGGCACAAGTAGGCAAGCTGCTTATGAAACCTATTCGGCATTCGACTTGACGTGAAGCTATACGCAGCCAAGGAACCTGACTGCATTGCTAAGGGACTCGAGGCTAGCGGGAGAGTATTGTTGAGGGAGGGGCTGTCTCTTAGGTCGCCGTGTCGATCATCTGTGGCTGAATTCGTGCAGTACAGATTCGAAAAGGGATGAAACACCACTGGGACGGCAAGGATATTGTAACATTGAGGCCAAGCCGCAGGTATCGTCAGATGTGGGAGCTTGGTCACAGATTAAGCCATGGCCCACCCGCAGATTTCCTGGCCCATTTGATAAGAAAACCTTCCGTCTTCCGTTTTCTAATATGATGGACTAGCGGAATCTGTTCTGTAGTGCGAGAAGCTGTGTAGCTGTTGCAGTTTCGTTTCACTTCGTTATCAAAGGACGACCTTCATTAGCGTGCATCGTAGACTAATTCCCCATCCTGTGTGTCCGCGGCGGTGGGCCAATTGCTTGGGCCTGTGGATGCAAGCGGGCCGTTCGATCGATCCGAAGCCCAATGATCTGGAAAGTAAGGTAGTCTTGGATCCATGTGTATGCGGGCGAGAGATTGACAGTGTTGACTTGCTTGAGCTTGGCTCTATCGTCTTGCCCGATCTCTCTCGTGCTTGATAGATTGCGATTGGCAAGACATGCTTGCTTAGGTATTTTGCACGCCAGAAGCAAAACCTGCGGACATTCATGGGCTCGACATGAGAAACCACCAGATCGACCGAGTCACACCAACCAAGTGCTCTCACTTTGCGCAACCACATATCATTCATACGTACCCCGAACCCCGGAAGGACGAGAGCCCGAGGGCTGTCGCTGCTTTGTCTTGGATATTCAGGTTGGTCTGCGTTGATAAACACGTTAGCAGTCTTCAACGACACCACCATGATGATGATGAGTTATGCACGGAATACTACCTTTTTCATCCAGAGCACACTTGTCCGCAGACACCAATACAGCAGCAAGGAGAGCAGAAAAAAAAAAGGCACCAACCGACAAGGCAGCTCGTTTGATTGACAGGGTCAGGGGAAAGGTAGGGAGGGGGTTTTGTTACCCCTGTCGCCAGATGCATGGCTGGCTCACCGGTTGTGCACCCTTTCCGCCCATGGCCACAGCCCCGGGTGGTCCAGCATAGCTAGGTGGAAGCTTGACAGGACATGTTGGAGAATTGAGTGTTCTCGATGTGGGAGGGAGGACAGCACCTGGAATATGGGGGGTAGACGTGGCAACTGTCGAGGGGGACAACACGCCCCCAAAGGATGGGCACGTAGAGGACTGAGTGCACACTTTAGATAGCTCAACGGGCCGACATCTTGGTCCTGAGGCTTTGGTCGGAGCTGTTAAGTTTCACATCATCAGGTGTCCGTCCGGGTAGCAAGTAGTAATCCCTCCTTGTTTTTATTTCGATTTTTCACACGACAACGCAACATGTTGTGTCGGCGTTTCGCCATTAGACTCTCGGCAATAATGTACAGCCTGGTTGGGGTGCAGATTAACTGGACAACCTTTAACCATATTCAGTCGCGGTCGCAGGTAGTGTTGCTGTGGCTGCTTCAACGTGTCCGCGGATGCAACCAAAAGTAAACAAAGCATGAGCTCGAGCTCGAGCGCAGCTTGCGCGATGGCGATAATGACGACAATTGCGATGATGACAGTGGTGTTTCTTTGTAATTTTTGTTGACAAGGGTTGAAATAAAGTCTGGGTTTGGACCCTTGAGTTTCAGGCTGAGGCGTAGGCGCGAGCGTACTCGTGATAGGCCTGTGCAAAGAACACGCCGAGACTGATTAGAGCTCAAGACACCTCGGCAAAGGGTAATATTACCTGGCAATGAATATACCCAACATATGATCATGCTCTTGTTGGCACGAATATCGGAGCCTTGGCACGACTCAAGAATTCTTGCAACATCCCCGTCCGTGCCAGGAAGGGAGGAAGCTGCAGCTTGATAATTAATTCTGCAGATGAGTGAGTGTGAGCCGCTGATCATGGCAAGAGCCAAGATCCTTGCCCCTCCTTCCTTGTCAACACTTCCAGACTCACCAATTAAAATCTGTTGCCGCTCTTGTCTTCTGTCACTTCAGCGAGGAGGCGGAAGGGACTTGGTAGCTTGGCACGCGGTCGACAAAACCACATGGCCCGAGTTAAAGAGACCTATGAGATAGTTGCAGATAATATCATAATAGGTTTCAGTATGAAATATAGAAAAACATCATAAAGTCAAGAACTTTTTGGTGCATTATCGGATTTTATTTCATGATACTGTGGTGAGTGAAGAGTACAACAACCTCTTGAATAAGTTGAACTTGACGCCTTGTAAGTCCATGTTTCTTACGACTTCATGCTTGGGTAGAGGCCATTGTAACTGAGTACCTAGGTTGGGGATCTCAAGGACCGTCTTGGATCTCAGATCTCCCAATTCGATGCTTGACTTGCAGGCTCTGCATCTCCCCTCCGAACGTTGTCATTGGCTAATCACATTTCTCTGCTTGAGCATCGCAACAACACGAGAGACAAGAGAAGCAACTTAGACTCAAAGTGTCATCGCCTTCAGCCACTTAGACCATACGGAGCGCTTCTACTGCCTACCACAATGTTCCTTATCAGCTCTGCTCGGACGAATTCGAACATTTTGCTTTGTTTACCTGGGCTGGGTAAGCCATCCCTTCATTCACAGCATTACATCACCTGCCCCTCGTTTCTAGTTTGTACCTTTTCTCTGGTTCGCCTTTAGCGACCCTGTTCCCCCTCCTCCCCTCCCCCATGTTTAGTCGGCAATTTGCTTCTTTGATGCTGGTTGTTAACTCTTAGCGTCGGCCTCGTCTAGCGTCTACCGTTTTCACCCTCCAAAAAAGTCATTCACTCGCGAGGCAGAGCCGAACTACGCTACTTAAGCAAGGCCCATGATGTACCAACGAGCAAGCGGACTTTCTTTTGTTTAGACTTTGCACCACTCCATGCGATCAAGCTCCGATTGGTACGATAGCCTCGAAGCCAAATAAACGACCTTGACGCCAAAATTGCGTCCACACCCCACTTGCAACTTGGTTTCCACTCCACCATAAGCCGCTCTCGCGCTCTGTCTGGTCTGTCCACAATACAATCTCGCCAGCTCGTTCTACCCAAGCGCCAATGTACTTTAAGCAGTTTAGAAAGCATCTATGGGTACAAAATGGCCGCTCAAAAACTTAAGACGAGATCATGTGAGATATAAGTAAGTCCTAGACTTTGTTATGATGTTATTATACCAAACGTATTGGTTGCCCGGGTATTTCGTCGAAACCTTTTGCAGTGTCACGCCGAAAAAGACGGCCTGTCAGACTGTGCCCTTTATGTTTCAACGAAACCTTCATTGTCCCCGCCCCTCTCCTCTCTTCTAGCTATTTAAGCCTGTCCCGAGAAGGCATAGCACCAGGCTTATGTTATCATCCTCATCCTCATATCAAAGCATTCACCTCGACATGGCCGGGGCGCTTGGACCCTACTGTGGCTAAATTGACGTCTGAACCATCTCAGGCACATCATCAAGTTCTAATCAAGGGTGAAACAAACAAAACACGTTGGATCATAGCATCTCGTGGGCTGCATTACTAGCGCACTCTGACATATCTACCAAGATCGTTGATGAGAGCTATCTCCGCCACCTCGGTCCAATCTCAGACTCGACAGGTGCTCTTCAAAGGACTTGGTCTCTCTGGAGCCAAGAGCACTGATCAACAATAGCATCCTCGAGGCCCAACGGGAGCCCTGGAAAGCCACTTTATTTGGTAGTCTCATCCCGACAGACTCAACCATTCCTCTTTAGTACAAGCTCTCCTGAGCCCCTTGATCCCCGGTCCTCACTCCCCGGGGACGGTATTCGCTAGCACTAAGCCGCGCCCACCGAACACAGGCCCAGGAACAACAAGGACGGACCCAATTTACTCCAGCGATCCAAGAACTTGGAAGCAACCCAAGATACGAAATCGATCCGCGGAGCCTGGACCAGGACCAGACTAAAAGAGCTGAGAGTAAATACCGGGACGTGCGAGCGACCTCGACTTGAGCTCTTACCTTACCTTACCTCACCTCACGCCCGCGCCGCACTGGCGATACCTATTCGCGGGCGCTGTTCCCCCTCGCTGTCACCCTCTAAGTTCTCACACATCTGAATCTCCAAAAGTAAGGTAAGGAAACTGAATTATTAGTTATCACACTCTCTCCTTTCCCTTCCCCTTCCCCGTCTCCCTCGCTCTCTTCCACCCCATCCATTTCATTTCCCCGTTCCCATTCCCCATTTCCATTCCCATCATCCTCCCTCCACCCACCTTGAAGAGAAGAGCACCCACACACACTTACAGGCTCTCTCGCACACGCACACGCGCCCAAGGTTGCCTTTCTCTGCACGCTTTTTGGATCCCAGAATAAGTAATTAATGGTATCACGCCTAGTTATTACTACCTGGGTTTAGGGGTATCCCGCCTGTCCCGTCACTTTATTGCTACCCACCAACTCTCGTCTTGTCCTGTCCTATTCACACTCTCACCCATTCTCCATTCCCGCCTCTCCTCTCACACAAGGCGTTTAATACTCCCTCGCTTGATTCAGGCATCAAGGTAGAATCCCCCCGTGTTCCCTCTCCCCAGCGCATTTCCGTCACATACCAGCCATTCTGGTCTTCCGGAACACCCATACCTCCCGCGCAGCCCCAAATCTATCAAGCATTACCCATTCTTCCCACCATCTTCTCGCTACAGACACTACCACTGCCACTACCGTTTCTACCCTACCTTCCCTAGCGACGTCTTGCTGCCGGGGTCCTGAGAGTTTCTGGCGCCCCCTACATTAACGACAACGGCCCCCCTCCCCCCATCCACGGAACATTGCATCTTGCACACACCTGCTCACTGCGACAAGCTGTCGCACTCTTTTTCACGTCATTTTCATAGCGCATTCTGTCCGTTATCTTGCTAACACCGTATCGCATTTTCAAGGAGCCCATTTCCTTCTCTACATGACAACGACATTCACGCTCAATTGCTCACGGCTTGATTATCGGCTCGCTCTTCATCGCGAAACCTCGACGCGCAACTGTTCTGTCGCATCGACCCTCGCCCGTGCGGCCGGCTGACCTGATTGCGCTAAATCACGATTTCCTCTCAAATCATTCGCCCTCACTTGCTTGTGTTCCGCATCCCCCAAACATCGACAATACGGTTGGTGATTCATCCAACACTTTTTGCGATTGCGACCGCGACCGCGACTGCGATTGTGACCGCGACGACCACGATTGCGACAATCTCCAACTACCGGATCTCCACGATCGTCGCACCCGCTCGACCCTAGATCACCCTTTGCCAGCGAATTAAGTCGAGTTCCAACGCATGCAACTAGATAGCGGGCGATGAAGATTGACTGGAGCGCACCACCACCCGACCCAGCAAGGATCGCATCTCCAACTGCCAAGCATTACAATCGCGCAAGTCCCTATCTACCCTCCACTCCTTCCGCCATTTTATCCGCAGCGACTGCGATCTCATCTATCACCACAACTTCAGTCGCACCTGCTGCGACGCTTTCAGCTATGGCTGCGCCTGGCTACCTCCCTTCGGCCCATGCCTTTCGGTCTGCCATGGCACCACCGTCACCATACAATCCAAGCACACGCGAAACCCCTAGATCGGGAACAACCCCATTCGCAAGTTCTCCCTCTCCCATGGTTCGCGTCCTGATCCGACGCTTGCCACTAAACACCTCAGAGGAGTCGCTGCGCCTCATGGTTGTTTGGTCGCAAGAACTTGCCGATGTGGAGTTGCTCCGTGTGGAACAATCGGAAGATCCTGGCTTTCGCTCTGCTCTCTTGCGTTTCCGAACAATGGCAGGGGCTCAAGAGGCGAAGAATATGCTAGATGGGCGTTCGAATATTTCCAACGATGCCGAAATGATTGTCGAGATTCTCTCCAGCAGCCCCGTTATTGCGCGACGATATCCCACCGATGCTACTGCCTTCCAGTCTCTCGAGAGCATTTCACCTCAAACGAACAGCGCATACCCCGGACATGAACTTCCCAACCCGGACTCGAGCGCTCATTATCAGAACCTCTTCTCTCCGCAATCCCCTATTGGCAACCATCTGACCGACCACGGCAGGATATCGGGAAAGACCCTAATTGCTAGTGACGGTATCGACGATGACGAGACAAGCGATCTCTTGAAGGACCCTGTTGCATACGCCGAAAATGGTGCAACAACCCAGCGCAGGGCAACGGCCCCCCAGATTCCTGTTGGCAGGCTGGCTAACCTTTCACTCAATACCAACAACATACCCGCACCAAGCCCTTCATCTCTGCCTCAATATATGAATGTTATGTCGGCGCAGTCTGGGCCGATGTCCCCATTGATGAATTCGCCATACTCACGACACAACTTTCCTCCTGTCAATCCGGCTGACCAAAACCCGCCCTGCAATACTCTTTACGTAGGCAACCTCCCCATCGACACTTCGGAAGAGGAGCTCAAGGCCCTCTTTTCCAAACAACGGGGCTACAAGCGTCTCTGTTTCCGCACCAAGCAGAATGGGCCTATGTGTTTTGTCGAATTTGAGGATATTTCGTTCGCCACCAAGGCGCTCCACGAACTCTACGGACAACTCCTGCATAACAGTGTCAAGGGTGGAATCAGGCTCAGCTTCTCCAAGAACCCTCTTGGTGTCCGGTCTGGTCAAGCGCCTGCTCACGCAGCCCCGGGTGCATTGGCCGGGATAAATGCAGTCATGGCCGGTTCGACAAATGGTTTCTCATCACCAAACAGACCACCTCCTGGGCTTGTAGCCCCTCCAGGCCTCGGGAACGGCCGGGGTCACTACCATGGACCGGCTGCTCTGAGCGCGGGCCACACCGGTGCAGGATATGCTAGTCTTTCAAACTATAGCTGGAATGCACCAGTGTACAATGGCCACCTTGCCTCCACGTCCACGCCGGCACCTTTCCCTCCCCCTTACATGATGGGGAGGTAAAGGATGTGTTCTGCACTGGGCGATAGAGACTATCGTGCTCAATGGGTCTCGCTCCTATTAACATTTCGATGGGGAGCTCTTGTTGGTTTTGGTTTTGGTTTCTCGCATTGTTTTGCGCTAGTCCTTTTTTTTTTATTCTCATGATTCCCCTCCCGTCGTCACGAGCACCATATCTGTTTGCATTGATTATATACGGCGTTTTTATTTCCTTTGACTACAGACTCTAGCGAGTTTTTCTTCACTGCCAGCGTTGCCAGTCTTTCAGCAAGGCGAGGGGTTGGTCCAAAGCAATCGGGTACTGATCCTTATTCTGGCGCATTTGGTTCAACATCGGCACTGGGAGGGGCATAAACCTTGGTTCAACATACGCCATCGCCAGGGCTGAATGTCAGCATGAATACAGTCGAGTCTGGTGTTTGATTTACCTAGACAGCATGTTTGGAGTCTTGAGCCGGCCAGGCTTTGGAGCAGCAAAGTCGCTCCAACCTCTCAAATTTGGTCAGACGATGGTCGTTCATTGTTATTCACAACTAGTTATCATTGATTCACGATTTACATCACAGCGAGAACAGGCAAAAAGAAAAAAAGAGAGAGAAAAAAAAGGAGCGAGGAAAATATGGCAACATGGGAGTGTATGTCAGGAAATTTCAGGGGATGCAACGCAACGCAAAAACGGGTTTCGCATGAAAGAACGGGGTTTCGGAGAAGCATGGGTTATTCGGATTCATTTCATTCACGTCAACGCTAGGAGTTTTCTGGGACAACACAGGATGGTCTGGAATTGCTGGAGCATGGAAGAAATTGGAGCGGTCGTCCCGCATCACATTTGCATTCAGAAGGGCTGGAGCATAGGAATGGACGGCTACACGAGAACAACGATTCATCACGCACAAGCATACCAAGACATCATCCTCGCTGGAACAAACCGCATCTGCATGATGGGGTGTTGGTTTACTTGGTCCATCACGACTGAACCTGGCGTTTGATGTTTATTACCCCTTTTGAGTATGTTATTTGAGGCTCGGCTCTACGTGAAGGCCTTCTAGGTCTCGTACGAGACCAAAGCTAGATGTTTGCGTGCTTATCCTGTTATGGAATTTGAAGGTAAATGGGTTGGGCTGGATTTGGTTGGACGGGATCCCAGGGATGGGAAGCGATTGGAAAGCGATATATCTTGTTCTTTTTTTCTTCAGCGCGGTCGGATAGGCTGCACCTTGACACGCAAGGAGGCAGCAGGCGTTTCTTTAATACTTTTCTGCATCGTTAAAGTAGTCTGCACGGGAATCACTAAGGTAGGTACGCATTTTGGAACACGGTTATAAACTTCGCGCTTTAACAATTGTACTCACTTCTTCATGAAGGAGGGTGAGATTATGGCACTTCAAACTCTGGCTTCTCTGGCAGATATCATTGGAATCGGTATTGATAGAGTACATGTACATGCATGGTTGTTTGTTTAAACTCCGCTCTGCCTATTATCGTTTCGTCCAACGTAGCTGAGTGAAGCATTTCCATCCTGCCATTCCTATGCTTTGCATGTCTACTAGCATATAAGATGTCTGGTCGCAAATGCCCGCTTTGCCTTTGACAGTTCCATCGTCTAGGAAGGGGCTGGGTGCATGCAATTAGGTGCTTCGATAGGCATACAGACAGGAAGGATGCCTCTGCTATGTCTCCCTCTCCTTCCCCTTTGCCATCTTGGTGCGGTTGTTCTTACTTGAACCACAAGTTATTATCACATATTCAGACAAAATGGAAGGTCGTGTTGCTTCTATGGCAGGTCCATTGTGCGATGAGCCATATCAAAGTCTTCTGGGAGCCCACCTTGATCCTGATCTTGATCTCTTACACCAACATCCACACATCGTCAACACCAGTTTTTGATCAAGCCCATCAACATCACGAACATTCGCTATTACAAACTTCGTCTACATCATCAACGATTATCATCACTCGCTCAACTTTCACTTTCACATCCCCCGTTTCACTATCTGAATCCTTTCGTTGGTCCCTTGCTGTCAAGCAAGATCAACAACATGATGGAGGAGATTGAACTCGACGACATGGTGGACAACAACATATTGGATGACGTTGAAATCAACAACATGGTGAACAGCAACGTGTTTGAGGACATTGACCTCGAAGATAGCTTCATACACTGGCGAGTTTGGAGGCGAGTTTGGCATATCATTAAGTGTACATTGCAGTCTATGACCAAGCTAACCACGTACTTGTATAGGCCGGTACCTGAACGACCACAAGCCCCTTCCCTTATGTCACCAGCACATCCACCACCAAGCCATAGTCCACCGACTGAACAACCACAAACTCGGCAACCAAGCGAGCCTCAAGTTGAGCCACCAGAGCCCTCGACTACATGTTCAGTACCAGATTCTCTACCGCTAAACCGTCCTTCTCCTGGGCAGCCCGGTCCCTCTGTCTCTGTCTCTGTCTCTGCCTCTGCCACTGCCACTGTCACTGCCTCTCCATCTCGATCCTCTCAATCTCGGGATCAGGAAGTGCAGTCAACTCCCGCTTCCAATCCACCTTCATACCGAGAGCGGGATGAGCTGCGCGAAGAAAGAGAAGGTAATGTTGTGCCGCCTGAAGAAAGAGAAGGTAATGCTGTGCCGCCTGAAGAAAATGAAGGCAATGCTGTGCCGCCTGAAGAAAATGACGGCCGTGGCTGCTGCTGCTGCTGCTGCAGCTGGGATCGCTTCAAGGAATGCATGAGCTGGGATCGCTTCAAGGAATGCATGGGCCCAGTGTGCTGCGCATACGTTGACTACTGGGAACCCAACATGGATTTACAAAGATGACCTGCTATGGTCCCTGGATGACTTGAAATGGCTGCTTAAGAGTCACAATGTATGGACGATGGTCTATTTGAGCGTTGGATCCTGGAGCCGCATTGCTCTACCCAACCATCACATCACTGCAGGTTCTCACTTGCGCAAGCGATACGGGTGTTTTCATGTACTGTAGCCTTAATTACCAGCGATTGAATTGCAATTCCTAATCGAATGTCTAGTCAACTTAATGTTGTAAATGCGACCCTGTGGAAATAAGGTGCGTTGAAGCCGATGATAACCCCATCCTCGGAGTTCAAGAATAATGGGGAACAGAGAGATAGCTCTTCTATGCCATAATTTTTGTTATAATCTGATAGCATCTTAGAATGCTGTATAGCCTTATAGCCCAAATGAATGATTCTTAGGCTATCAATTCTATGAATTCATGTTTATGGTGATGCCGCAATTAATGACAGTAATAGAAGTCGGCAGAGGGAGTCCGGATTCTTGCTGAGCCCCCTANNCTCCACGTACAGCATAACGACATCAGTCAAATGCTGACAGAGTAGGGTAGGGTAGCATTCTGTGGCTTGACACCTTGTTTATGCAAGTTTAAGTAGTGGATATACAACATGTAAATACATACATTACGTGTTGTGTTGTAGCCGGCGCTTCGCGCATGAGGGCGTCTCGAGCCGAGGCGCTTGTGCCTGTGCCTGTGCTTGTGCTTGTGTCACGCATCGTTTCTCGCGTCCTCGGGAACCGGTGACGAGGAAGAGTTACCGGTATATGTATCTGTCCCCAAAGACGGTTACACTCTTGTTCTATACTCACACTCACCCAGCTTCGCGGGCCGAGCCCTCGACGGACGGACGGGACGGGCGCAACGGGACATTCGAGCCAGGGGGGATGATGGGATGCAGTGTGACGGGGAGGTTGTCATGTGGGAATAGCCGGTAGCAAGGGGGAGGGGGTGATGGACAG